>ML804707.1:237805-274836 GCA_009831015.1 Picea engelmannii
TGATGAATGAGACTTGCGTGCAATGGAAGAATCATGTAATGTAATGCTTCATGTTAAATGCTACGGTAATGATTTATTTTTATTATTAATTCATTGCCAAGGTTATGGTAATATAAATGTAATGTTGACTTATTTTATGGTAAATTTATTGTAACTTCATTTCATTGGAAGCATACAAGGAGTAATGTGATTGGTGATTGATGTTTTAGTTGCAAGGTTGTTATCACATAAGATGTGAGGTTGTTAAGAAAATGTTATTGTAATTTTATGATATATGTAACATATAGGATGTATTGAGATTGTTAATTAATTTTAGGGTTAGTACTATAATTGGAATTGTCCAAACTCACAGTTGTATGATACCAGACTCTTCGATTTGATAAAGCTAGTCACTCTGTATATAAGTCTGTGTGTGTGATTATTTTTGTGTAAAGAATCGAGTGCCGTATCAAGAGTCTTGGGCTCTTTAGAGGAAAAGTTCCCACCACTGTGACCTCCTGACAGAGATTACTAGTTTATGCCCGAGCAGTTGGCCAGGAGCCTATTTGACATTCTCTCTCTCCGAAGTAGAGAACTAAGATTAAACGCCCTGCTTTCCTGTGCAGAAATAGTAAAATCTACTACTATGGATTCTTCCATCTGTGTTCGTACTGTACATAACACAGTAATTCGTTTAAAGGTTGCATTTACTTGTTGTGTGCCTTATGTCTATAGTCGTTTAATGCTTCCAGTTACTTGTTGTGTGCCTTATGTCTTCTTGTTTTGATCATCATGGTTCTGTCTTGTTAGTCATCGGGTGGTGACGTAGAGTCAAGTGTGTCTATTCCTTTTTACACGCTCGCACACACCTTAAACAAAAAAAAAAATTGCACCTGTTAAAGAGTTGTTGTCGTAACAAGGAGGATGTCACATATATAGTATGTATTACTCGTTTTTCAGAAAAAATGAAATCCTATTGTTCCATTTCCTGTAAACAACACTTGGATTTTGGTGAAATACAAATTGACAGACGAATCATACAACAAGGAACCAAGTAAACTCGTGGATCATATTCCTCAGTCGTTGTTTTTTGTGCCCGCCACCTTTACACTTCTTTCCAATTATATATCTTGGTAGGAAATGGGATATCTGTTACATATGTCAATATATTAGCCCTTATATATACGCTTCACTTTTCCATAAACTTTATCTTTCTAGTTACTTATTCATGTTTTCAAAAATGTCTGGTTGTGCGGGGAGGCGGACTTACGGGTTCATGTTTTCACTCGTGCTCTTATATCATGACACTAACCTATATACATATCAGATAAAATACATATATAGTATGTATTACTTGTTTATCAGAAAAAATGCAATCCTGTTGTTCCATTTCCTGTGAACAACCCTTGAAGTTTGGTGAAATACAAATTGACAGAAGAATCATACAACAAGGAACCAAGTAAACTCGTTGATCATATTCCTCAGTCGTTGTTTTTTGTGCCCGCCACCTTCACACTTCTTTCCAATTATATATGTTGGTAGGAAATGGGATATCTGTTACATATGTGAATATATTAGCCCTTATATATACGTTTCTCTTTTCCATGAACTTTATCTTTCTCGTCACTTATTCATTTTTTCAAAAATATTTGGTTGTGTGGTTAGGCAGACTTATGGGTTCACGTTTTCACTCATTCTCTTATATCATGACACTGACTGACCACGTCCCCATTTCATACCTATTCATTTCTCCGACCGTAGATTCCCGGTAGGCAGGCAATAAATTGGACTTCTATTGTTCAATGACGTAGGAACAATATAGTGACTTCCATGATATAACTATGATGTTTGAAATTAACATCATTCCATAATATATTAGAATCAATTAGCATAGAGGGACTATCGTAGGCATAGACGGACTATATCGATCGATAATTCGTTGATATTGTATTATTTTTCCCTTTGACCACAAATATTTCCATATTATCTATTGTTGGAACTAGGGAACTAAAAACATCAATTTTTTATTAATAAAAGGTACCATATATGTCATGATCTGATTGGACAACAGATTGGAGGTCTTATTGTTGGATTCACTATTCCCAATGTTATATATGTTGGCATATCCAAATTATTTGATCGTATGTGGTTTTTTTGAATCATATATTATCTTATGCATTGCTCTAAGGTGGATTAATGCTAGCATTAGTTCGAATGTTTGTCTTAGAAATTTCTAGTGGCATTGTCTTAGATCATGTACGATGATCTTTTTATTATTTGTATGTCTAAGCTTTCTAGTGATCAATAATTCCAGAGTATTGAGATTTATTTTCTTATTTGTGCTACTATTATTAGTCCATGTCAAATGTAATAACACTTTTTTGATGTGATTGAAAAGGCATGACGACTTAAATGTTTATATATTGTGAGGTCCTCCAACAAGCCTGACAAATTAAATGTTTACATACCGTGAGGCCCTTATACATCCCAACAACCTTAAATGTTTATCTAAATATGCTTCTCGTAGTAAATGTTTCCTCGAAATTTTCCATACAATGTTGCAGTGATTTTGGACAATATTGTTATACACTGCGAGTTGAATAGGAATTGTATGTTTCATCCTTCTTCAAGCCTTACATTGCAACTTCGTCATGGTTGAATTAGACACATTTTTTACTGGTTCAGTGAGTTCTTCTTCGTTGATGGTTTGTCGATTGTTGCTTGTTGTTTTGTAATGAACCTCATATTTACAACAACAAAAAAATTGTTTATATAGTTTCTTGGTAGGAAAAGGGGTCCTAGTTATGAAACTATGTTGTCGACATGGTTATGAAACTTTGTAATAAAACTTTTCTTTAAAATTCTATTATAAAAAAAAACCTTGTTACAAACTCCTAGATTTCTACTTACCATAAGATCCCCTATTTATGTCATGAGTAGTCTTACAATACAAGTGCAGCTCATTTTAATTAACACAAGGCTCCAAGTTCGCGCACATGCCCACTTGTTGATGTTATCCTAGGAAAACTTTAACTAGTTCTTATCCATAATAGAGATAGGGTTGGGATTTACTCTTACACTAGGCAGCTAACATAAGTACCAAGTCTTGGTTATTTTGTGGCTTTTAAAATCAATGGTTGAAGTGTAATGAAAGTACTAGATACAAATGCCAATGGAATATTTACAACTAGGATCTAACTGATGTCTCGGACTAACATAGAGGGAAGAAAGGTTTTAACCATGACTCATGATGGTGTCAAATCACGACATTCTTTAAGTGGAAGAGATCGTTTACGGTCGTATTATTTAAATATTTGTAACTTCATTAATGGTCATCCTATGAATTCCTTTGTATTTGTTGGGCTCCATACCCAAAGTGTCACAGTCACTCTACCACTGTCACATGGCTACACATCCTCCGCACTCCCTGCATTTACTACAAGATCTCAAGGCGCCGCTTAGGGTTGGAGTAGGTTCAACGTTTTGGCATTTCTGAATTTTTACGAAGAGGTTCTGCATACCATAATTTCGAAGGAGAAGTCTATAAGTGATGAAGGTCGCTCCATGGTGTAACTAACGACACGTTCTAAAACCCTGGTAAGTTCTTCCTTAAAAATAAGGAGATGTAATCTTTGGAAATAACATTAAGTGTTTTGTTTCTCTGTCAGTTACTATCATGTCCTTTCCATCCCTGTTTTGTTCTTCCTTGCAGGAAATTTCTCCTTTGGTTAGTCATTTGGTAGCCCTCTACAGTAGTTACCAGTATTTCGGAGTTAGGGTTTCTTGATAGCATACGTCGCCCTTTAAATAAGTAATAAGCTCTTGTTTAAATAGAGGGAGGTTAAAGGTATTATGAAAGGTCTCCCTGTGAAAAGGCCTATGGCGCATACATACTTCGTCTGATATTTGTTATTCCTATTTTCGTTCTTCCTTAAAGAACCTCATGGAGATATGGAGACTCTTTCTGTTTGGTAGGGTAGTATGATACATTTCTTTTATGTATATCATCTGTGATGATGGAGTCGTCAATCTGTAGGTTTATTATACCCTCGACTAGTTTTCTCTTAGCACTTCTATATTTCGTATTCGTGATACCTTGAATATTTTACTAGGAGTCCTACGGTATACAATTATTTCATGTGTGTAAAAAAACATTGTCACCTTGACGGGCGATGATTCATTTCCTTCATTTTAATACCATAGTGCGATGACTCTGTTGTTATTGTTGATTATATTTATTCGTTTTGGTTCAGGACTGATTTAAACTTAACTTTTTAATCATGTCTATATTTTGTATGAAAAGTCTGTGTTATTGCTTTGGCCTTCTCTTGTGGCAAGTTTGTAAAGTTTACAAGTTAAGGGTTTCTCTATTGATTAATTATTTGTGAGAGCGAACTTATAAAACTTGTTATCATCACTAATGATGGGCCTTGTTGTTGCGAGGATCCATCAGATATTGTACTGCGCCCTCCTCCCCTGGCCCAAACATCAAATCAGACAGTGAGTGAAGGGGAAAGGATTTGACCCCATGCATCATAAGATAATGGAAAGAAAATTGTTGGTTTAACTTTTATCGTCTTATTGCAACTAATTTTCTTTTGTTACCTATTCCTCAAATAATGACTAACAATTATAGGATTTGTTTTCTTGTAGGGTCTCCATCTGTGCAAGTCTTGGATACCTGCCATTGCCTCTTGCGCAAAAGGTATTTGGGTTCCGAACCTCTCACTTCTCAGGCTAACTCTACAGGTTCTAGCATCATCCAAGGAGATCATGATTCAACTAGCTCTATTATAATTAGTTCTTTGTATGTTGTAATGTTTGTTGGAGAAAACCTTTGGAGTAGTTTTTCCATTAATGGAATAATGCCAATTCTTGTATAAGTATTGAGTCTGTATTTGAATTTAGATCTGTTCAAATATGTAATACACTTTTTTTTTCTCTAATTATTAAAAAGTAATACTGCTGAGATTACTCAGAATGATAATCTATGTCAAAGTGATTATGGTGAATGAAGTACATCGGTTGATTTATTTGATTTATGGTCTACTGTATTTGATTTATGGTGAATGAAGTACATCGGTTGTTTCTTTAACTAGAGTATTCCAACTCCTATGCATTTGATTTATAATTGTGGTTGCATGTCTGTCAAAAATTCAGGATCCCTATCAATATATACATATTTTCTTATGTAGACATTAGGTTCTAGATTTCATTATTATGTTTGCCTATAGTAATTAGACATATACATGTCTATATGTGATATATATATATCGTGGAAAAGTAATGGTCTGTAAGGCTTAAATACACACTGAGCGGTAGATAGTGTCTCGATTAAATTTATGACTATGAGTTTGTGATCGCAAAAAAATACTTACTCCATATATACATATAGACTAGTTTTCAATCTGTTCATGTCTAGATGTTTTATACCAGAAATTTTGATGTACAGGAAATACCTCTGTTATAACATAAATCCGATTACAGAAAATGGATACTTCTAGAATTTAATCACACCAATCCATTCGATTGTCCAAAAAGAAAATCAAATAATTTCTAAAACTTTCGAACATACTCTAATCTAGTCATAAAGAGTTGCTCAGGAATTGATTTATAAACTATTCTATCGGAAATTGGACTTCACACATTCGTATAATCGAACATTTTTCGCTCAGGTTATTGTGTCCAAACAAACTTTAGTGATTGCGCTACATATATAACTAATTCACTTCACATAGATATAAATAATTCAATTTAGATATAGTAAATACATTACATCAGATATACAATCATTCAAACAAAGAAGGAAAAGATTACATATTTGAACTAGTTCATGGGAAGACAAAGAGAACAACCATGTTACTCCCAATCGTAGAACTAGGCAGCCAAATTACTTTCCCCGATTCACCCACTAGCCTGACCATGAATCCATGAGGGAAAACTTGGACTCTCCCCTTCAACAATGTCTTTCTCTCTTTGTAGGTCTTCTCCTTGCCTCACACTTAATGATTAGTGTTCATAACAAAAAGTACATAGTAATTATTCCTTCCAGCATACTAGACATTGTCCTACCTCCTCACATAGGCTGTTTATCAAAACAACATTTCTTCCTAGGTCTCTTTCCCTCCCTTGGGAATTTTTGCAGCTTTCTAAATCCTTGATTTTTAGGGGATGCCAATGGCCAAATCCCTGATTTTCCACTTGTAACAATCACCCCAGCGGTATTTCCAACATGTTCCCCACTCATGGAATCATGGTAAGCTCAATTTAACATGGCTTTTCCATTTGTCCTCCTGTAATAATTAAAACAATATTTTGTTTACATACAAGTGTCATAGTCAAATAGCTAGTTGGGTCAAATCGGGTCTCAGCCCAACAATGATAATAATTAATTACAATTTATCAAATTTGAAATTCGGAATTGCCATAAATGGGAAAAAAATTCCAAATTTGAATTTAACAAAAACGAAATAATTTTCTAACAATTTTCGGATTTCAAAATTAATTTATTTGGGGATGTCACATCCTTCCCCCCTTCAAATAAGACACTGTCCTCAGCATTCGTTCCTTTCTTGGAATAGGATTGGATGAGATTTTTGCAAATCTCCATCCAACTCCTAAGTGGCCTCCTCAGGACTAAAGTGCTTCCATTGCACCTTTACCTGAGCGATGGCTCTATTCCGAAGTGTTATTTCTCTCAAATTTAAATGCAAAGGGGTTCCGCTTAGAACTTGCCTTATGTTTCCAACTGCACCAAGTTCCAATCGATCATGTGAGTAGGGTCATGAAAATACTTTTTCAATAAATAAACATGAAATACATTATGAATTTTTAGATTAGTTGGAAGTGCAAGTTGGTATGCTATGGGTCCAATTCGAGCTAGTATCTCGAAGGGCCCACAAAACCTGGGTGCCAATTTGGCACAGTTCCCATGTTTTAGTGAACTCTTTCGGGCTTTGAATTTTAAGTAAACATGATCTCCCACTTGAAACTCCAAGTGTCTTCTCTTCTGGTCTGCGTAAATTTTATGTCTGTCATGTGCCTCTTTTAAGTTTTGTTGTACCTTTCTTACCATATTATCCATTTCTTGGAGCATCTCTGGTCCAACCATGAGTCTGTCAATCGGGTTATCCCAGCTAATTGGAGTTGTACACTTCCTATCATACAGTACCTTGAAGGGGCTTAACTTAGACAAAGTTTGGTACCCATTGTTAAATGAAAATTCTACCAAGTGTAGGTAGTCTTCTCATTTTCTCGGTTTTGTTCTTACGTACATGCAGAGCATATCCTCTACGATTTGGTTTGTTCTATCAGTATGTCCATATGTTTGTGGATGATAGATGGTACTGAAATTCAAATTAGTATTTCATCCTGTAAACAATTCTTTCCAAAAAGCAGATGTGAATTTTACGTATCTATCCGAAATCACCATTTTAGGAATACCATGCAATCTAAAAATTTCCTTCATAAATATTTCAATGATATTTATAGCTTTAAAAGTAGACTTTATAGGAATAAAATGTGAAAACTTATTGAGTTTGTCGACTATGACCATAATAGAATCATTGTTTTTCTAAGTTTTTGGAAAACCTGTAATAAAGTCCAGCGATATGGTCTCCCATTTCCATTCTGGAACTAGTAATGGATGTAATAGGCCGGTTGGATGTTGATGTTTGACCTTTACCTGCTGACAATCTTGGCACCTAGCTAAGTATTCTACTGTTTCTCCCTTCATATTAGGCCAATAATATAATTTCCTAAGTGTTTTTATCCTTTTCTGGTATCCTAGATGACCAGAATACGGTTTCTTATGCACTTCATAAAAAACTGTTATCCTTAATTTTGTTGAATCAGGTATGTACAATTTGTTTTTAAATCATAGTAGCCCATTTTTATCGATACTAAGATCTGGTTTATCTAATTTTGTTGTAGTGTTTTGTAATTATGCCACTGTCTTGGTGTAATTTTCATCATTAACACCTAATGTCCTTATTCTTTGTTCCAGATCACTTTTTTCCCTACTGATGCTTATTTCAAATAACCCATGGACTCTTATGCTTAGCGCGTCTACTACCTTATTTTCCTTACCTTTGATATGTCTTACCTCAAAGTTGAATTTTCTCAAGAACGCTAGCCACCTGCCTTGCCTTGCATTAAGATATAGCTAGTTAAACAAATATTTCACCCCGCTATTATCTATAAATAATATAAACTTTATGCCCATTATGTAGTTTCGCCACATTTTTAAGGAATTTATTACTGCTTCCAATTGTAAGTCACGAGTGAGGTAGTTTCTCTCTTGTTCTTTTAATTTTCGGGACTCATAATAAATCATGTGTCCTTCAAGATGGGTGCAGTTTTCAATAACTCCTTCAAATTGCTAAAACTATCTTGACACTTCTGTGACTAGTTGAACTTGGTCCCTTTCTTTTGTAATGATGTGATAGGGTAAGATATTTTGGAAAACCCTTCTATAAATCTGCGGTAAATCCGGTGATTCCCATGAATGACCGGATATCCGCTACATCCTTAGGTATCAGCCATTCCATGAAGAATCTTATTTTCTTAGGGTTGACTGCAATGCCTTCTGCCAAAACTACATGTCCTAGGTATTGTATCTTATTTTGATAAAAATCACACTTATTGAATTTAGCGTATAGTTTGTGCTTCCTCAAATTTTGTAGAACTATTCTTAAGTGTTCTTTGTGTTCTTCTTATCTTTTAGAGTAAACTGGAATATCGGAGATAAAAACCAATACGAACTTGTCTAAGTATTGACTAAATATAATGTTCACTAGACACATAAACATGGTTGGTGCGTTAGTGAGTCCGAAAGGTATGACTATGAATTTGTAGTGTCCATATCTTGTTCGAAAAGTTGTTTTGTTTATGTCCTCATATTTTATTCTAACTTGATGATAATTGGATTGTAAATCCAACTTTAAAAAGATATTGGCCCCACCTACTTGATTGAACAAATCATTTATCCTAGGTAAGGGGTATTTGTTCTTAATAGCCATTTTGTTCAATTGTCTATAATCGATAAATAGTCTTAGAGTATCTTTTTACATTTTCACAAAGAGGACTGGTGCTCACCATGGTGAAACACTCGGTCTGATATACTCTTTGTCCAACAATTCCTACAGTTGTATTTTTAATTCGTTCAATTCTGGTAAATGCATTCAGTAAGTTTCTTTCGAGATAGGGGTTGATCCAGGTAGAAGGTCTATGGAGAAGTCTATTTCTCTTCTAGGAGGTAATTCCAGTATCTCGTCAACAAACACGTCTTTGAATTCACGTAGGACAACAAAGTCTTGTAAGTTGGGCTTATCTTGTTTTCCTAACAGATTCGTTATTTGGATGGCATAAACTTGACACCCCTTTCTCATGCATTTCTTGAATTGCATTGCTGTGACTTTTCTAACTGATATTGGTTTTGGTATACCTTGGGTTGTTCTATTAGTATCATAATCTTCTTTGTAATTAAGTTTCTTTGTATAATAATCCATAACTTCTTTGTTCTTTTCCAACCAATCCATTCCAATAATCACATCATAAGATCCTAGTAGAAAAATATTTAGATTTTTTTTTATGTTTTTACCATCTAAACTGAATTCAAAATTAGGAATAAAATCAACCACTTTCCTTTTTGTTCCCATTGCTAATTGTACAAGCCATGATTTTGCATGTTTCATCTTCTTTAGTTTATTTGACTCTACTACACCAAGAGTGATATAACTTAATGTAGCTCTGAGATCAATTAAAACATAAATTCAGGTGCTATCGATTTTACCTTCGATTTCCACCATAGAGGATTGGTGGTCATCTTGCCTACCATATACGATTGCATTTATTTGGTGCAAGCTTCTTACCACATCACCCACTATTGAGGCTTCCTGCAAATTATGAACGGAAGTTTTTTTTGTTGTATTTATACATGGACGGTTCCTCCTTAGATGAGGTTCTCCACATTCCCAACACTTCAATGGTTCACAGGGACTATCCCCAAATTTATTTGTTCCCATATTTACTGGTTGTTTACCATTTCCTTGCGTACTTGGGTAATTAAAGTGAAAGTATTTTCTAGAAAAGCCTTTTGTTGCATTCTGATAAGGAGTTTGTCGGCATCGCTTCTTCCATTGGTTAGTTTGATCTTGTTTCTTATTCTTCCAAGATTTGGGAAACTCTACCCACTGTTTGTACTGGTCATATAACATTTGTGGTTTCCTAAATACTTCACTCAAGGACTTGGGGTTGTCAAATGTAATTCTGTCCCTGTAGCATTGTGGTAGATAGCTCAAAAACCGTTGGATTTTTACCTTGTCCTCCCGGATATAAGGTATTGTAATGAACCTCAAATTTACCATAAAAAAAAAATCTTCTCCAGAACAATAATCCTAATTAACTTGATAGATTCATTCTTAGGATAAGATGACCGCTTTGTTATTATGAAATTCTGATAAGTTTCTTATATTATGGTTACCCATGTTGGCACTTTTATTCAATCAACCCATAGGTGTCCAGGTCATGCTAAGTTAACCATCCATTACTCTAACATTTTCGTAAGTCCTAAATCTTCCAAAAACATTTATACGTAACATACACATACTATACTGAAACTTGGACTATGGAGGACTTGAGATTCGTGATTCTAGAATTATTTCCATATGTGAATAAAATTTGTCACATACCCACTACGGAAAAAATAAAGTTTTCACTCTTTCTCAAGGGAATGAATCCCCGAATTCCTATGGGGCCTAGCACATGCTAGATTTTCTCTTATCCACCTCCATGTGATCATTGGTTACCACCACAAGATAATCTAAGAGGCACCTTTCTCATTTCGTGACTCATTCATGCAAGAGAGTCAAGTCTTTTGACTCTTCAAACACCGAAAACTGAAATTTTACCTTCCCTGATTCGACGGTCCTGGCCCTATCAGGATTTTGGTAACCAGGAGTTCAAAAATGCAACGACCCCAAATATCTTGTCACTCCAATCCCCGAATTCTGATATGGGAGTTTGTGTATGAGATCAACGATTCTCGTTGATCTGGATCTGGTGGTCACTATCCCTCCTGAGCTTAACGGTGTTTTGAAAGACACTTAGTCTTAAACACACGTTAGGGTTTTGTATTCAGGGATTTTGTAACTTGCGAAGATGAGGGGTCTTGCCCTTTGGTTCCCGAGTTTCCGAAACGACGAAATTTAATAACACTAAACCGGCTCATCCCCAGAGCGCATCGGGGTTTTTTATATCGGGATTTCGCGACTTGCGAAGATGAGGCGTCTTTCCCTCTAGTTTCCTAAATGTTGAAACATTGAAAGTTAATCAAACTAAACCAATTTTGATCATGGTATAATTTTCACTCTTGAGCTTTCATACGCATTGAAACTTCCAAGGGGTTTCTCGACCTTTGCACTCCATGCAGGATTCTTGCACACAATGGTGCGATTCTTCCTGAACTTGTCCAAGACTTAGGGAGTTATGAGTTTGGTTTTCCTCCCAGAGGGCCTGTGTCTATCTGTACTACCTCTCCTGACCATAACAATCTTCTTCTCCAAAAGACTCTAAACAATTAGGAAGGTTGGCAAGCGTACATGAAATTGGTTCTGGGTCTACGAACTCACAGTTCATGACTCTGGCTTATGCCTCCACAGGACACAAACATTTACAAGTATAAGTAAGCTTAAGGGTTCCAGAATGCTTTTGTTTCAAATGGGGGTTTCGCGCCCTTCATATTATATTCCAGAATTTGCCTTGCATTAAACGATGTTATTTCCAATTTATTCCAGTACTTTAACATGTAAAAATTAGACCAAATCGACTTACAATTTCTTATGAATACCTATTGAAATGTTTATACTCTATGTACTGTAGGTTTTCTTGTAGAGAATTTTGCAATTCTTTCGATTACAATTCATAGATAATTACATCCCAAGTATCTGCGTACCCGGATATCATAAATGTTTAATATATATGAGAAAGGGACATTGTTCACTTATTGTATTTCTACATAGTTGTAAACTTTACGGAAATAAACATACGAAACTTTGAATACTTAAAGGTGTATGACCTCTATTCTGGATGAAGATCCTCCATCGTTTCTACCAGTCCATTCATTATAGTAATAAATAATTCTTATTAAGTTCCTACAATTTTGTGAAAATAAAGGTCAATCAGTTTTCGGCAATCGAACACAATAAACAAAGGACCACGTTGTTTGCCGAAACATGAAATGTGGAAAGATTGTGGGCCCCACACTTTGGGGTTTCGAGGTTCAGGATTTCTTGATTTCAAATGCCCAAACACCAACACCCAACAACTCCCGAATTGCAAAAAGTGAAAGGAAAGTGGGACTAGCACTTCAAGGTTTTAGGGTTCGGGATTTCGTGATTTCAAAGGCCAAACATCAACACACAACAAGTCTTGAATTGCGAAAATTGAAAGGAAAGTGGGACCAACACTTCGGGGTTTCAGGTTTCGAGATTTCGCGATTTCAAAAGCTGAAAAACCAATTTTTTTATTTGATCTCTATTTAGAATCAGCCGCTCTACTAATAAACTCGGAATAACTAAATGACCGGGTTGAGAATTGGTAAAACAAATGATTACTATGTTTGCTCAAAAAGGAGTTTATCAAGAAATAAAAATGAGTTTACAAACTCAATAACAAAATTCATAATCACAGAGCTAACCTCCAAAACAAGGAATAAACATATCAATTCAGGAAATACTTCAATAGACCTGCTCAATCTGGATACTCATAGATAGATTTGTCTGATATTGCGGTTACAAAAATTATAACCTTTGCCTATAGACGAATTCATACTTTCAAATTCACTTGCACAAGATAACTCTATGTCAAGTTTTTATTTCAGGAGGGGCAATCCCAGAATTTAGTCTTTGATTATAAAACTACATGCAATCAACTAACCCATAGGAAATTATTCTTTCAAGACTTAACCAGGCCTAATTTCACAACTAGTCAATTGATGGAATTTGATACTTACCCAGCAATAAAATGCAACGGAGATAATCACATTCAATTTGATCTTTCTTCCATAACATTAATCAATACATGATTAACCGATGCATTACATCTGTGATTGAATCATTCACCAGAGAATGGAAATTATTTCAGTTCTAATTTAATGAAATACATTGCATCATATCTAAATCATTTAGATAGAAAATGAAAATCATTTTAGTTCTTAATTAACAAATACATTGCATCAGATATAAAATCATTCAGATGGAAAATGGAAATCACTTTACTTCTAAATTAACAAATACATTGCATCAGATATAAAATCATTCAGATGGAGAAGGAGTAGAGAAACATATCTGAACCAGATCGCGGGAAGACAATGGGAACATCCACGTTCCTCCCATCCATAGAACAAGGCAGCCAAATCACTTTCCCAGTTCACCCCCTAGCCTGACCATGAATCCATGAGGGCGAATTTGGAAAACTCCTCCTCATCAGTGTCCACAATTCCAATGGTTATCCTCTTGCCTCACACTTACTCAGCAGTGCCCATAACAACAACAAGAAGAATCAACTTTCTCTTTTTTTCCCCAGCATACTTGGCAGCGTCCTGCCTCCTTGCATATACTATTTATCAATTTTGCCCGGTCTTTTTCCCTCCCTTGGGAAATTTCGTAGCTTTCTAAATCCCTGATTTGCAGGGGCTTCCATTGGCCAAATAACTGATTTGTCACTTGTAATAATCATCCTAGAGGTAGTTCCAACATGTTCCCCACTCATGGAGTCATGGTCAGCTGATTTTAACATGGTTGTTCCATTTGTCCTCTTGCAATTAATACAAAATATTATGTTTTTGTACAAGTGTTATAGTCCAATAGTTAGTTGGGTCAAAAAGGGTCTCTTCCCAATAGTCATGATAATTAATTACAATTATTAAATTCGAAATTCAGAATTGCCATAAATGGAAAAAAAATTCCAAATTCGAATTTACTAAAAACGGAAATAAATTTCCAGCAATTTTAAATTTCAAAAATATTTTATTTTTGGGGATGTCACATCCTTTCCCCCTTCAGTAAAACACTGTCCTCAGTTTTCATTGCTTTCTTGGAATAGGATTGGATGAGATTTCCACAAATCTCCCTCCAACTCCCAAGTGGCCTCCTTAGGACTATATTGCTTCCATTGCACCTTTACCTGAGCAATGGCTCTGTTCTGAAGTGTTATTTCTCTTCGGTCCAGAATGCACAGTGGTTCCACCTAGAACTTTCCTTCGGTTTCCACCTGCACTGTGACATCCCCCAAAAACAAAATATTTTATTTTTGTATGCTGAAAATTTATTTCCGTTTTTGGCAAATTCGAATCTGGAATTTTTTTTTCCATTTATGGCAATTCCGAATTTCGAATTTAATAATTGTATTTAATTATTGTGACTATTGGGTAGAGATATGTTTGGAATCAACTAACTATTTGACTATGACACTTGTATCACAACAAAATATTTATATTAACTGCAAGAGGACAAATGGAACAACCATGTTAAAATCAACTGACCATGTCTCCATGAGTGGGGAACATGTTGGAACTACCTCTAGATTGATTATGAGAAGTGGAAAATTAGAGATTTTTCCAGTGGAAGCCCCTAAAAATCATGGATTAAGAGAGCAGCAAAAATCCCCAAAGGAGGGAAAAAAGACCTAGGCAAAAATTGATAAATAACATATGCGATGAGGTAGGACGCTACCAAGTATGCTGGGAAAGGATTGTGAATTCTCTTGTTGTTATGAGAACTGCTAAGTAAGTGTGAGGAAAGGGGATAGCTACTGAAAAATCTAGAATATTGCAGAGGAGTCTCCAAGTTCTCCCTCATGAATTCATGGTCAGGCTAGGTGGTGAATCGGGCAAGTAGTTTTGGTTGCCTTGTTCTATGGTTGGGAGGAATATGGTTGTTCCCTTTGTTGTCCCATGGATTTGATTCAGATATGTGGATCTACCCCTCTCTATTATGAATGGATATGTTTTATCCGATGTCATGTGTCTATTAAATATGAACTAGAATAGTTTCCATTCTCTATTTGAGTGATTTGATATCTGATGCATTATATTTAATTAGATTGGAATTGTAACAATGTCCATTTTCTGTTTGAATGTTTTTAATGATGTCATATTAAATCCGAACTCGAATAATTTCCATTCTTTGTCTGAATGATTTTTCTGATGCACTGTACTTGATTAAAACAGAACTGTAACGATTCCCATTAAATGTTTGTTATGAGGAATATATGTGAAGGAAATCTGTATTTATATAGATATAATACGTCTGGTGGAACATCCATATCTATCTGCTAAATTACAGTTATTTGTTGTGGAAGATGAATACCTTTTGTAGTTATAATCTACCGGTCATCGTGAAGTTCGTAATAAAACATCCAGACTCTACAAAATTGTTTCTCCTCTGAGAAAAATGCTAGATGGATGCACCTGTAATTTATATTTCTATAAATAAGTAAGGAAAGGAGAAAATTAACGTCAATAGGGCAGGTCCTTTCTATGGTTAAAACCCCGGGAAACCAAACTCAGAACCCTCAGAACCTCAATTATAATTACCAAACTTTGAGGGAATGATATTCTTATTCCTGTATTTACCTAGATGTACAGATCTAGTATTGTTGATGTTTAATGCATTGATTAGAAGAGACTCTAAGTGAACATAATAGGAGCTACCTTTTTTAGAAATTGTTACCCTATTGTACCCATTTTATAGATTATATGCATATAAAACTCAGAAGTTAGATTTTTTGGAATTCTGATAGGTAAACAGATATTGAATCCTTATACACATATTGTTTCACATAACGAAAGTAAGAATACCAGTACAAGGAAAAAATCTTAGAATTATGAAAATAATGTGAATTTCCGCATTCGGGACATGTTGGTTACATTTACGCGAAGTTCCCTTTCTTTTCCAAACCCTGAAACCTCGAATCCTAAAATCCTGAAGTGTTGGTCCCACACCCTTTAACCTTTCGGAATTCGGGAGTGGTTGTGTGCCGTTGTTTATCATTTGAAATCTCGAAACCCCGAATCTCAAAATCCCAAAGTATTGGTCCCACACCCTTTCACCTTTCAGAATTCAGGAGTGGTTTTGTGTTGTTGTTTAGCATTTGAACCCCCGAAATCCCAAATCCTGAAATCCTGAAGTGTTAGTCCCACATCCTTCCACCTTTTCAGAATTTGGTAGTGGTTGTGTGTTGTTGTTTGTTTTTTTTTAAAACCCCGAACCCCGAAATCCCAAAATGTTAGTTCCTTTCCTTTTTTCAATTTAGGAAATGTTGTATGTTAGATGTTTGGCTATCAAAACCGTGAAACCCAGAACTCTGAAATCCTGAAATGTTGGTCACCTTTCACGATTTTGGGAGTTGTTGTGTGTTGATATTGGGCTATTGTACTATCAAAACCCCGAAACCCCTAAAGTATTGGGCCCACAGTCTCTCTGTATTTCAGATCTTCAACAAATATCATGGTCCATTGTGTTGTTCGGCATTAGTAATCGCCAAAACCCAATTAACCTCTGTTTTCCAGAAAAACTTTAGTAACATGGTAGGAATGTTTGTTATAGGAACAACTCTAGTAGTGTAATGAATGGACCAGTAAAAGAATGTTGGAGAGTCTTCATTCCGGATAGAGGTATGGAAGTAACAGACCGTATTACAAGTCATTTGTATTGCAAACATATGGTATGTAAGGATTTGGCCATAAAATCCCAAAGTTAGTTGTATTGTTAAGACCGTGGTAGTGTTATAGATACAAACAAATAGAAAAGTAATTATAAATTACTAGATCTTAGATAAACATTGAAGTGATGAGTAAACACATTTTATATCGTTGATTAGGAAAATTTAAGTTGAATGGTAAGGATAGCGGATGATAGTAAGGATTCTAACAAAGTTTCAGACTCAAGCCTTATCACAGAAAGCTTACTTCCTTGAAATCTTGAAACTTTTCATGGATAAATGTACAAAACAAAATAAAATTCGTGAAAGTTTTTGAGGTACATTACATATGGTATCAGATAAAAAGTTACAACACTGGGCCTGAACAGGACCACATTAATTTCTTAGTATATATTCTAAGTTATGAAAAAACTAATAAATCGTGTGGATTACAAACATAAAGCTTTTCTGTTTTGTGTTGAATAATGGCAGCTCAAGAATGTGTAGAAATCAGGGTGGAAGAGAATTCACAGTAAGGACCTCCTGGATATCTAAGAAAGAACAGTGATGAAAGTTCACCCACGGAGGTGTTGGAAACAATGAGGAACCTTATTGTTGAACTACAGGTTTTCAAGGCCGATAATGAAAAATTGAAGAAGGCACAACAGGAACAACAAGAGATAAATGAAGTCCTGGTGCATAGTATAGTAACCAAGAAAATCCCAAAAGATGATAACCATGAGGAAGAGGTCAATAAAATGGCCTCCAAGAATTCTGGTGCGAAGACAAAAAAAGGAGACAGTTCGTCTAAAGGGACACCTTCAGCTAAAGAAAAAACCATACCGGACAAAAAAAGAAACTAACCGACCACCTTGAAGGAGAATTTAAAAAGATTAAACCAGCTACTTTTCATGGAGAATCCAGGACAAGAGAAGAAATCGAGGCATGGTTGTTAGACATCAAAAAATACTTCCAAATCAACAACTATTCTAGTAACATGAAGGTCAGAATGGCCATTTACAATTTGAAACAGAAGGCCAACATCTGGTGGCAGTACCTGAAACTGGCCAAGGGACTAAAGGAGAAACAGTTGGAATGGTCTGACTTCAAGAAGTATTTCAAGAAACAATACCTTTCTGAAAGCTATTATGAAAGGAAGATGAAAGAATTTTATGAGTTACGACTCAGACAAATGATGATGGAGGACCTTATAAATAAATTTCTGGAACTACTAAGGTTCGTACCTTACATCCAAGAGGATAAGGTAAAAATATAGCGATTCTTAAGTTGTTTACCACAGTCCTACAGGGACATAATTGAGTATGACAACCCCACATCCTTGAGTGAGGAATTCAGGAAGGCACGAATGTGTTATGACCAGTATAAACAATGGGTAGAGTTTCCCAAGAGCTGGAAAGATAAGAAGAAATATGGAATGCACCAGTGGAAGAAGGGATACCAGCCAACTCCTTATCAGAATGCAGCAAAAAGTTTTCAACGAAGTATTTTCACCCCAATCATCTGAATACGCAAGGTAGCGGTAAACCGGTAAACTTTGGAATGAAGAAGTTTAGGGACAACTCCGATGAACCACTAAAGTGTTGAGAGTGTAGAGAGCCTCATATAAGGAGGAATTGTCCACATTTAATTGTAGCAAACAGAACTGTTGTTCACAACTTCCGGGAAGCCTCGATAGTGGGAGACATGGGTTGAAGTATGCATCAAATAAATGCAACCATAGATGGTCGACAAGCTGACCACCAGTCCTTGGTGGTAGAAATCGAAGGTAAAATCCATGACACTCAGATTTCTGTTTTAATTGACCCTAGAACTACGTTAAGTTATATTACTCCCGATATAGTAGAGTTGAATAAACTTAAGAATAAAAAGCACGAAAAATATTGGATTGTACAACTAGAAACCAGTGCTAAAATAAAAGTAGTTAACTTTATTTATGATCTTGAGTTCAACTTAGATGGTCAAAAGATAAGGACCAATCTAAACATACTACCACTAGGATCTTATGATATGATTATCAGGATGGATTGGTTGGAACAACACAAAGCATAACTAGACTGTTATACAAAGATACTTAGCTACAAAGATAATTTTGGCACTGGTAGAACAACCCAATGCATACCAAAACCTGTGTCAGTCATACAAGTATCAGTGATGCAATTCAAGAAATGTATTAGAAAGGGATGTCAATTTTACGCCATCCAAGTAATGAATCTATTAGAAAAAGAAGATAAGCCTAAGTTAGAAGACTTTGTTGTCTTACATGAATTCAAAGACATGTTTGTTGATGAGATACCAGAATTTCCTCCTAGGAGAGAAATAGATTTCTCCATAGACTTACTACCCGGATCAAACCCTATCTCAAAAGCACCCTACCGAATGAGTCTACCAGAGATGACTGAATTAAAAATACACTTACAAGAATTGTTCGACAAAAAGTATATCAAACCAAGTGTCTCGCAATGGGGAGAACCAGTCCTCTTTGTGAAAAAGAAAGATGATACTCTAAGACTATGTATCGATTATAGACAACTGAACAAAGTGACCATTAAGAACAAATACCCCTTAATCGGGATAAATGATATGTTTGATCAAGTTGGTGGGGCCAAGATCTTCTCAAAATCAGATTTACGATCCAATTATCATCAAGTTAGGATAAAGGACCAGGACATAAACAAAAAAGATTTTCGTACAAGATACAGACACTACGAGTTTGTAGTCATAGCTTTCAGACTCACTAATGCACCAACCACATTTATGTGCTTGATGAACAACATTTTCAGCCAGTACTTAGACAAGTTCGTAGTAGTATTTATTGAGGATATTCTAGTCTATTCTAAAATGGGGGAGGAACATGATGAACACCTAAGAATAGTTATGCAAACACTAAGGAAACAAAATCTATGTGTAAAATTTGATAAATGTTATTTTTATCAAAAAGAAATACAATACTTAGGACACATCGTTTCATCGGAAGGTATTTCCATAGATTCGGAAAAGATAAAATCCATTATGGAATGGCCGACTCCTAAGGATGTGGAAGATATCCAGTCATTCATGGGAATCACCAGATATTATCACATATTTATAGAAGAGTTCTCCAAGATAGCCTACCCTATCACATCATTATAGAAGAAAGGGACCAAGTTTAACTGGTCGCAAAAGTGTCAAGACATTTTTAATAAGTTAAAAGAATTATTGACATCAGTGCCCATTTTGAAGGTAGCAGACCCAGATAAAGACTTCACAGTATGCATTGATGCAAGTAAAGAGGGACTAGGTGGTGTTCTAACTTAGGAAGGGCACGCGATTTGTTATGAGTCCCAGAAATTGAAAGAACATGAGAAAAATTATGTCACTCATGACTTAGAATTGGCAGCAGTAATACATGCCTTAAAAATGTGGCGACACTATATAATGGGCAAACAATTATTCCTATTGATGGATAATAGTAGGGTGAAATATATGTTTAACCAACCAAACCTTAATGCAAGACAAGCAAGGTGGCTATCTTTCCTAAGAGAATTCCATTTCGAGGTCAGACATATCAAGGGTAAGGAAAATAAAGTAGCAGATGCTTTAAGTAGAAGAGTCCATGGGTTATTTGAGATAAATATCAGCAAAGGAGAAAGTGACCTGGAACAAAGAATAAAAGTGGCATGTAATAACAACTGAAATTACACTAATATGATGGAAGAATTTCAAAAAAGTAACACAAACTCAAATAAACTAGATATAAGTATCGACAAGAAGGGACTATTAAGATTTAAAAATAGAATTTACATACCAGATTCAACAAAGCTAAAATTAACCATTTTAGACGAAGTGCATAAGAAACCGTACTCTCACCATCCAGGTTACCAGAAAACAATAACAACACTCATAAAACTATTTTACTGGCCTAACATGAAGGGTGAAACAACATAGTACTTGGCTAGGTGCCAATATTGTCAGCAAGTTAAGGTCGAACACCAACAACCAGTCGACCTATTATAGCCATTACCAGTACCAGAATGGAAATGAGAGACCATATCACTGGAATTTATAATAGGTTTGCCTTAAACTCAGAAACATAATGATTCTATCATGGTTGTAATCGATAAACTCAATAAGTCTGGACACTTTATTCATGTAAAGTCTACTTTTAAAGATATTAATATTGCTGAAATATTCATGAAAGAAATTTTTAGACTGCATGGTGTTCCTAAAATGGTGATCTCAGATAGAGACGTAAAATTCACATCCTCTTTTTGGAAGGAATTGTTTGCAGGGCTAAATACTAATTTGAATTTAAGTACAAGTTATCATCCACAAACAAGTGGATAGACCGAAAGGACAAATCAAATCATAGAGGATATTCTTTGTATGTATGTAAGAACAAAGCCGAACAAGTGGGAAGACTACTTACACTTGGTAGAATTGGCATATAACAATGGGTACCAAACTTCGACTAAGTTGAGCGCTTTCTAAATACTATATGACAGAAAGTGTACAACTCCAATTAGCTGGGGTAACCCGGCTGACAGACTCATGGTTGGACCAGAGATGCTCCAAGAAATGGAGAACATGGTAAGGAAGGTACAACAAAACTTGAAAGAAGCACATGACAGACAGAAGAGCTATGCAGATCAGAAGAGAAGACACTTGGAATGTCAAGTAGGAGACCATTTTTATTTGAAGGTCAAAGCCCAAAAAAGCTCGTTGAAGCTAGGGAACTGTGCCAAGATGGCACCCAGGTTTTGTGGGCCCTTCGAGATACTAGCTCGAATTGGACCCATAGCATGTCAACTTGCACTTTCAGCTAATCTAAGAATTCATAATGTATTTCATGTATCTTTGTTGAAAAAGTATGTTCATGACCCTACTCATATGACTGATTGGAACTTGGTGCAGGTGGAACCCGAAGGTGATTTCTAGGTGGAACCCTTGCACATTCTGGACCGGAGATAAATAACACTTCAGAACAGAGCCATTGCTCAGGGAAAGGTGCAATGGAAGCACTTTAGTCCTGAGGACGCCACTTGGGAATTGGAAGGAGATTTGCGGAAATCTCATCCAATCTTATTCCAGGAAAGGAACGAACACTGAGGATAGTGTTTTACTGAAGGGGGAAAGGATGTGACATGCCCCAAAAATAATATATTTTATTTTTGTATGATGAAAATTTATTTCTGTTTTTGGCAAATGCGAATCTAAATTTTTTTTGCCATTTATGGAAATTCTGAATTTCAAATTTAATAATTGTATTTAATTGTTATGATTGTTGGGCAGAGATCTGTTTCGACTCAACTAATTATTTGACTATGACACTTGTATCAAAATGAAATTTTTATATTAACTGCAAGAGGACAAATGGAACAACCATGTTAAAATCAGTTGACCATGACTCCATGAGTGGGGAACATGTTGGAACTACCTCTGGACTGATTATTAGAAGCGGAAAATCAAATATTTGGCCACTGGAAACCCCTGAAAATTAGGGATTAAGAGAGATGCGAAAATCCCCAAAGGATGGAAAAAAGACCTAGGCAAAAATTGATAAATAGCATATGCGAGGAGGCAGGATGTTGCCAAGTATGCTGGGAAAAGACTGTGAATTCTATTGTTGTTATGAGCACTGCTAAGCGAGTGTGTGGTAAGGGGATAACTACTGAAAAATTTGGAATATTGCTGAGGAGTCTCTAAGTTCTCCCTCATGGATTCATGGTCAGGCTAGGGGGTGAATCGGGCAAGTAGTTTTGGCTGCCATGTTCTATGGTTGGGAAGAACGTGGTTGTTCCCTTTGTCATCCCATGGATTTGATTCAGATATGTTGATCTACCCCTCTCTATTATGAATGGCTATGTTTTATCCAATGTCATGTGTCTATTAAATCCGAACTGGAATAGTTTCCATTCTCTGTTTGAGTGATTTGATATATGATGCATTATATTTAATTACATCAAAACTATAACGATGTCCATTTTCTATTTGAATGATTTTAACAATGTCATATTAAATCCGAACTAGAATAATTTTCATTCTTTGTCTGAATGATTTTTCTGATGCACTGTACTTGATTAAAATGGAACTGTAACGATTCCCATTTTTTGTTCGTTATGAGGAATATATGTGAAGGAAATCTGTATTTATATAGCTGTAATACATCTGTTGGAATCTCCATACCTATCTATTGAATTACAGTTATTTGTTTTGGAAGATGAAGACCTTTCGTAGTTATAATCTACCGATCATCGCGAAGTTCATAATAAAACATCCAGACTCTAAAAAATTGTTCCTCCTGTGAGTAAAATACTAGATGGATGCACCTGTAATTTATATTTCTATAAATAAGTAAGGAAAGGAGGGAATTAACATCAATAGGGAAGGTCCTTTCTGTGGTTAAAACCCCAAGAAACCAAATTCAGATCTCTTGGAACCTCAATTATAAATACCAAACTCTGAGGGAATGATATTCATATTCCTGTATTTACCTAGATGTACAGATCTAGTATTGTTGACGTTTAATGCATTGATTGGAAGAGACTCTAAGTGAACATAATAGGACTTACCTTTTTCAGAAATTGTTACCCTATGGTACCCCTTTTATAGATTATATGCGTATAAAACTCAGAAGTTAGATTTTTTGGAATTTTGATAGGTAAATGGATATTGAATCCTTCTACACATAATGTTTCACAAAACGAAAGTAAGAATACTAGTATAAGGAAAAAATCTTAGAATTATGAAAATAATGTGAATTTCAGCATTTGGGACTTGTTGGTTACATTTATGCGAAGTTTCCTTTCTTTTCCTAACCCTGAAACCCTAAATCCCAAAATCCCGAAGTGTTGGTCCCACACCCTTTTACCTTTCGGAATTCAGGAGTGGTTGTGTGTTGTTGTTTAGCATTTGAAACCCCGAAACCCCGAATCCTGAAATCCCAAAGTGTTGGTCCCCCACCCTTTCACCTTTCGAAATTTGGGAGTGGTTGTGTGTTGTTGTTTAGCATTTGAAACCTCGAAACCCCAAATAATGAAATCTCGAAGTGTTATTCCCAAATCCTTCCACCTTTTCGGAATTTGGGAGTGGTTATCTATTGTTGTTTGGTTTTTGAAACCCCGAACCACGAAATCCCGAAATATTAGTTCCTTTGTTTTTCGCAATTCGGGAAATGTTGTATGTTGGATGTTTGGCTATGAAAACCCCAAAACCCCAAACTCCGAAATCCCGAAATGTTGGTCACCTTTCGGGATTTCGAGAGTCTTTGTGTGTTGATGTTGGGCTATTGTGCTAGCGAAACCCTGAAGTGTTGGGCCCACAGTTTCTCCATATTTTGGATCTTCGACAAATAGGGTGGTCCATTGTGTTGTTCGACACTAGTAATCACCAAAACCCGATTAACCTCCGTTTTCCACAAAATCTTTAGTAACATGGTAGGAATGTTTGTTATATGAACAACTCTAGTAGTGTAATGAATGGACCAGTAAAAGAACATTGGAGAGTCTTCATTCCGGATATAGGTATGGAAGTAAGAGACCATATTACAAGTTGTTTGTATCGCAAACATATGGTATGTAAGGATTTGGCCATAAAATCCCAAAGTTACTTGTATTGTTAAGACCATGGTAGTGTTATAGATACAAACAGATAGAAAAGTAATTATAAATTACAGGATATTAGATAAACATTGAAGTGATGAGTAAACACCTTTTATATCGTCGATTAGGAAACTTTAAGTTGAATGGTAAGGACAGCCAATGACAGTAAGGATTCTAAAAAACTTTTAGACTCAAGCCTTATAACAAAAAGATTACTTGCTTGAAATCTCGAAACTTTTCATGGATAAATGTACAATTTTTATTTTTTTTTGTGAAAGTTTTTGAGGTACATTACATGCAACAAGTTCCAGTCAATCATATGAGTAGGGTCATGAATATACTTTTTCAAAAAAGAAACATGAAATACATTATGAATTCTTAGATTAGATGGAAGTGCAAGTTGGTATGGTACGGGTCCAATTCGAGCTATTATCTCGAAGGGCCCACAAAACCTGGGTGCCATCTTGGCACAATTCCCTAAATCCAACAAGCTCTTTCGGGCTTTGACCTTCAAATACACATGGTATCCTACTTGAAATTACAAGTGTCTTCTTTTCTGATCTGCATAGCTCTTCTGTCTATCCCATGCTTCTTTCAAGTTCTATTGTACCTTTCATACAATGTTCTCCATTTCTTGGAGCATGTCTGGTTCAATCATGAGTATCTCAACTGAGTTATCCCAACTAATTGGAGTCGTACACTTTATGACATAAAGTATTTCGAAATGGCTCAACTTAGCTGAAGTTTGGTACCCATTGTTATATGCAAATTCTACCAAGTGCAGGTAGTCTTCCCACTTGTCTGGTTTTGTTCTTACATACATGCAAAGAATATCCTCTATGATTTGGTTTGTCCTTTCAGTCTTCCCATCTGTTTGTGAATGATAGATGGTACTGAAATTCAAGTTAGTGTTTATCCCTGCAAACAACTCCTTCCAAAAAGCAGATGTAAATTTTACATCTCTATCTGAAATCACGATTTTAGGAATAGCATGCAGTCTAAAAATTTCTTTCATGAATATTTTAGCAATGTTTACAGCTTTAAAAGTAGACTTTACAGGAATAAAGTGTGCAGACCTACTGATTTTATCGATTACCACCGTGATAGAATCATTATGTTTCTGAGTTTTAGGCAAACCTGTTATAAAGTCCAGTGATATAGTCTCCCATTTCCATTCTGGTACTGGTAATGGTTGTAATAGACCGGCTGGATGTTGGTGCTCGGCCTTACCCTGCTAACAATCTTGGCACCTAGCCAAGTATTCTGTTGTTTAACCCTTCACACTAGGCCAAAAAAATAATTTTCTAAGTGTTGTTATTGTTTTCTGGTAACCTCAATGGCGAGAATATGGTTTCTTATGCACTTCCTCCAAAGTTGTTGATTTCAATTCTGCCGAATCTGGTATGTAAAGTCTGTTTTTAAGTCGTAATAGTCCTTTCTTGTCGATGCTTAGATCTAGTTTGTCAGAGTTGGTGGTCTTGTTTTGTAATTCTATCACTATCTTAGTGTAATTTCCATCCTTAATACATGCCATCCTTATTATTTGTTCCAGATCACTTTCTTCCCTGTAGATGTTTATCTCAAATAGCCCATGGACTTTTCTGCTTAAAGTGTCTGCTACTTTATTTTCCTTACCCTTTATATGTCTGACCTCGAAGTCGAATTCGCTCAAGAAGGCTAGCCACCTTGCTTGTCTTGCATTAAGATCTGGTTGGTTAAATAGATATTTCACCCCGCTATTATCCGTCAATAGTAGGAATTTTCTGCCCATTATATAGTGTCACCAATTATAAGTCATGAGTGACATAATTTCGCTCCTGTTCTTTTAATTTTCGAGACTCGTAACAAATCACGTTCCCTTCCTGAGTTAGGACACCACCTAGTCCTTCTTTACTTGCATCAACACAAACTGTGAAGTCTTTATCTGGGTCTGCTACCTTCAAAATGGGTGTCAATGTCAATAATTCTTTCAGCTAGTTAAAGTTGTCCTGAAACTTTTGGGACCAGTTAAACTTGGTTCCTTTATTTTGTAGTGACGTGATAGTGTAAGCTATCTTGGAAAACCCTTCTATAAATTTTCGATAATATCCAGTGATTCCCATGAATGACCGGATATCTGCCACATCCCTGGGTATTGGCCATTCCATAATGGATTTTATCTTTGTCGGGTCTACGGAAATACCTTCTAAGGAAATGACATGTCCTAAATATTGTATGTCTTTTCTATAAAAGTCACATTTGTCAAATTTTGTGTATAGTTTGTGTTTCCTTAAAGTTTGAAAGATTATTCTTAAGTGTTCATCATGTTCCTCCTCCATTTTAGAATAGACCGGAATATCGTCGATAAATACTACTATGAACTTGTCTAAGTACTGGCTGAAAATGTTGTTCATCAAGCACATAAATGTGGTTGGTGCATTAGTGAGTCCGAAAAGTATGACTACAAACTTGTAGTGTCCATATCTTGTTCGAAAATTTGTTTTGTTTATGTCCTCATCTCTTATCCTAACTTGATGATAACTAGATCATAAATACAATTTTGAAAAGATCTTGCGCCCACCAACTTGATCGAACAGATCATTTATCCTTGGTAAGGGGTGTTTGTTCATAATGGTCATTTTTTTCAGTTGTCTATAATAGATACATAGTCTTAGAGTACCTCTTTCTTTTTCACAAAGAGGACTAGTTCTCCCCATCCCGAGACACTCGGTCTAATATACTCTATGTTCAACAATTCGTGTAATTGTATTTTTAATTCTATTAGTTCTAGTAGACTCATTCGGTAGGGTGATTTTTATATAGGATTTGATCCGGGTAGTAAGTCTATGGAGAAATCTATTTCTCTTCTAGGAGTTAATTCTGGTATCTCATCCACAAGCATGTCTCTAAATTCACATAAGACAACAAAGTATTCTAACTTGGGCTTAACTTCTTTTTCTAACAGATTCGTCACTTGGATGGCATAAACTTGGCATCCCTTTATAATACATTTCTTGAGTTGCATCGATGAAACTTGTCTGACTGATACATGTTTTGGTATTCCTTGGGTTGTTCTAACAGTGCCAAAGTAAGTATCTTTGTATAACAGTCTAGTACTTCTTTGTGTTGTTCTAACCAATCCATATCGATAATCATATCGTAAGATCCTAGTGGTAGGATGTTCAGATTGGTCCTTATATTTTGACCATCTAAGTTGAACTCAAAATCAGAAATACAGTTAACTACTTTCCTTTTAGTACCTGTTTCTAGTTATACACACCATGATTTTGCGTGCTTCAGTTTCTTAAGTTTATTTGAATCTACTATATTAGGATTAATACAACTTAACCTAGCTCCAGGGTTAATTAAAACAGAAATTTGAGTGTGATTGATTTTAACTTTGATTTCTACCACCGAGGACTGGTGGTCATCTTGTTGACCATCTATGGCTTCATTTATCCGATGCAGGCTTCTTCCCATGTCTCCCACTGTCGAGGCTTCCTGCAGATTATGAACGATAGTTCTGTTTACTGAAGTTAAATGTAGACAATTCCTCTTTAGATGAGGTTCTCCACACTCCCAACACTTTAATGGATCATGGAAGTTGTCCCCAAACTTCTTCGTTCCTAGGTTTACCGGTTTACCACTACCTTGCGTATTCAGATGATTGTAGTGAAAATCCTTCCTTGGGAAAAATTTTGGTGCATTCCAATAAGGCGCTAGCTTGTATCCCTTCTTCCACTTGTTCATTTGATCTTTCTTTTTATCCTTCCAGGTCTTGGGAAACTCTACCCGTTGTTTATACTAGTCGTAGCACATTCGTGCTTTCCTAAATACCTCACTCAATGATTTGGGGTTCTCAAACTCAATTTTGTCCCTATAGGACTACGGTAAACAACTTAGGAATCGCTGGATTTTTACCTTATCCTCCCGAATGTATGGTATGAACCTTAGTAGTTCCCGAAATTTATTTATAAGGTCCTCCATCGTCATCTATTTGAGTCGTAACTCGTAAAATTATTTTGTCTTCCTTTCATAATAGCTTTCAAAAAGTTATTGTTTCTTCAAATACTTCTTAAATTCAGACCATTCCAACTATTTCTCCTTTAGGCCCTTGGCCAATTTCAGGTACTACCACCAAATGCTAGCCTTCCCCTTCAGATTGTAGATGGCCATTCTGGCCTTCATGTTGCTGGAGTAGTTGTAGATCTAGATGAATTTTTTGATGTCCAACAACCATACCTCGACTTATTCTCGTGTCTTAGATTCTCCATCAAAGGTAGCTGGTTTAATCTTTTTAAATTCTCCTTCAAGTTGGTCTACTTGTTTTCTTTTTCTGTCTGGTATAGTTTTGTCTTCAGCTAAAGGTGTCCCTTCACACAAACTGTGTCTTTTTTTTGTTTCTGGTCCAGAATTCTTGGAGGCCCTTTTAATGAATTCTTCTTCATGGTTATCGTCTTTTGGGATTTTCTTGGTTACTATACTATGCAACAAGACTTCATTTATATCTTGTTGTTCCTGCTGTTCTTTCTTCAATTTTTCATTGTCGGCCTTGAAAACCTGCAGTTCAACAATAAGATTCTTCATTGTTTCCAACACCTCCATGGGTGATCTTCCATCACTATTCTTTCTTGGATCTTAAGAAGATCCTTGATGCGGATTTCCTTCCATCCTGATTTCTGCACCCTCCTGAGCTGCCATAGTTTACAAAAATAGAAAGAGCTTTATGTTTGTATCCATAAGATTTATTAGTTTTATATAGATCAGAATAAATACTAAGTAGCTAATGTGGCCCTATTCAGGACCAATGTTGTAGCTTTTTCTCTGATACCATATGTAATGAACATCAAATTTACCATAAAAAAAATTCTTCTCCGGAACAATAATCCTAATTAACTTGATAGATTCATTCTTAGGATAAGATGACAACTTTGCTATTATTAAATTCTGATAAGTTTCTTATATTATGGTTACCCATGCAGACACTTTTGTTTATCCAACCTATAGGTTTCCAGGTCATGCTAAGTTAATTGTCCATTACTCTAACATTTTCATAAGTCCTAAATCTTCCAAAAACATTTATATGTATCATACACATACTATACTGAAACTTGGGCTATGGAGGACTTGAGAGTTGTGATCCTAGAATTCTTTCCATGTGTGAATAGGATTTGTCACATACCCACTACGACAAACATAAAGTTTTCGCTCTTTCTCAATGGATAGAATCCCCAAATTCCTATGTGGCCTAGTGTAGGCTAGCTCTTCTCTTAACCACCTCCATGTGATCGTTGGTTATGACCACAAGCCAAGCCAAGAGGCACCTTTCGCATTTCACGACTCATTGATGCAAGAGAGTCAAGTCTTTCGACTCTTCAATCCATGAAAATTGAAATCTTACCTTCGATGAGATCGATGGCTGCAAACCTTCCCTGATTCGACGGTCCGGGCCATATCGGGATTTAAGTAATTGGGAATTCGAAAATGCAGAGACCCCAAATCTCTTTTCACTCCAATCCCCGAATTCTGATGTGGGAATTCATGTATGAGATCAACAATTCTCGTTGATCTGGATCTGACAGTCACTATTCCTCCTGAGCTTAAGGGTGTTTTGAAAGACACTCAGTCTTAAACGTGAGTCAGGGTTTCGTATACTGGGATTTTGTGACTTGCGAAGATGAGGGGTCTTTCCCTTTGGCTCCCCGGTTTCCGAAATGCCGAAACTTAATCACACTAAACTGGCTCATCCCCAGAGCACATCGGGGTTTTGTATACCGAGATTTCACGACTTGCGAAGACGAGGTTTCTTTCCCTCTCGTTTCCTGAATGACGAAACACAAAAAGTTAATTAGACTAAACCGATTTCGATCATGGTCTAATTGTCACTCTTTATCTTTCATATTCTCTGAAACTTCCAAGGGGTTTCTTGAACTCTACACTCCATGCAGGATTCTTGCACACAATGGTGTGGTACTTCCTGAACTTGTCCAGGACTTAGGGAGTTCTGGGTTTGGTTTTCCTCAAAGAGGGCCTGTGCCGATCTGTACTACCTCTCCTGAGCTTAACAAACTTCATCTCCAAAAGACTCTAAAAAATTAAGAAGGTTGGCAAGCGTACATGAAACTGGATCCTGGTTCTACAAACTCACAGTTCATGACTCTGGCTTATGTCTCCACAGGACACAGGAATGTACAGGTATATGTAAGCTTAAGGGTTCCAGAATGATTTCATTTCAAATGGGGGTTTCGCGCCCTTCATATTACATTCAAGAATTTGCCCTCTGTTAAACAGATTTATTTCCAATTTATTCCAGTACTTTAACATGTAGAAATTAGACCAAATCAACTTACAATTTCTTATGAATACCTATTGAAATGTTTATACTCTATGTATTATAGGTTTTCCTGTAGAGAATTTTGCAATTCTTTCGATTAAAATTCATACATAATTACATACCAAGTATCTGCGTACCCGGATATCATAAATTTTTAATGTATATGAGAAAGGGACTTTGTTCACTTATTGTATTTCTGCATAGTCATGACCTATAGGGAAATAAACATACGAAACTTTGAATACTTAAAGGTGTATGAACTCTATCCCAGATGAATATCCTCCATCGTTTCTACCAGTCCATTCATTACAGTAACAAATAATTCTTACTAAGTTCCTATAGTTTTGTGAAAATAAAGGTCAATCGGTTTTTGGCAATTGAGCACAATAAACAAAGGACCACGTTGTTTGTCCAAACGCAAAATGTGGAAAGATTGTGGGCCCCACACTTCGGGGTTTTGGGATTCAGGATTTTGCGATTTCAAATGCCCAAACACCAACACCCAACAACTCCCAAATTGTGAAAAGTGAAAGGAAAGTGGGACAAACACTTCGAGGTTCCGGGGTTCGGGATTTCGTGATTTCAAAGGCCAAACACCAAGACACAAAAACTCCCGAATTGCGAAAATTGAAAGGAAAGTGGGACCAGCACTTCGGGGTTTTAGGGTTCGGGATTTCGCGATTTCAAAAGACGAAAAATCATTTTTGTTATTTGATCTCTTTTTAGAATCACCCACTCTACCAATAAACTTGGAATAACTAAATGACCAGGTTCGGAATTGGTAAAACAAATGATTACTATGTTTTCTCAAAAAGGAGTTTATCAAGAAATAAAAATGAGTTTACAAAATCAATAAAAAAATGCATAATCGCAGAGAAAACCTCCAAAACAAGGAATAAACAAATCAATTCAGGAAATACTTCAACAGACCTGCTCAATCCGAATACTCATAGATAGATCTGTTTGATATTGCAATTACAAAAATTATAACCTTTGCCTATAGACGAATTCATACTTTCAAATTCACTTGCACAAGATAACTCTGTCTCAAGTTTTTAATTTAGGAGGGACAATCCCAAAATTTTGTCTTTGATTATAAAACTACATGCAATCAACGGACCCATAGGAAATTATTCTTTCAAGACTTAACCAGGCCTAATTTCGCAACTAGTCGATTGATGGAATTTAATATTTACCCAACAATAAAATGAAACGAAGATAATCACATTCGATTCGATCTTTTGTCCATAACATTACTCAATACATGATTAACAGATGCATTACATCCATGATTGAATCATTCACCAGAGAATGGAAATTATTTCAGTTTCGATTTAATGAAATACATTGCGTCAGATATAAAATCATTCAGATAGAAAATGGAAATACTTTCAGTTCTGAATTAATAAATACATTGCATCAGATATTAAATCATTCAGATGGAAAATGGAAATCATTTCAATTCTGAATTAAAAAATACATTGCATCAGATATAAAATCATTCAGATGGAGAAGGAGTAGAGCAACAAATCTGAACCAGATTGCGGGAAGAAAAATGGAATAGCCACGTATAGTAGCTTTCAGATAGGTATTGTTTCTTGAAGTCCGACAATTCCATCTGTTTCTCTTTTAAGCCCTTAGCCAACTTTAGATCTTGCCACCAAATGCTGGCCCTTCCTTTCAGATTGCAAATGGCCATTCTTACCTTCATATTGTTGGAGTAATTGTATACCTGGAAATATTTTCTGATGTCTAATAACCATGCTTCAGCTTCCTCCCCTGTTTTGGATTCTCCATTGAAGGTAGTTAATTTAATTTTCTTAAATTCTCCTTCAAGGTGGTCTACTTGTTTTCTTTTTCTGTCTGTTTTTGTTTTTTCTTTATTTGATGGCGTGCCCTCGAACGAACTGTCTCATTTTTCTTCTTCTGGCCCAGAGTTCTTGGAGGACCATTTTCTAACCTCTTCTTCATTGTTATCATCCTTTGGGCTTTTCTTTGTCACTATACTATGAAACATGACTTCATTTATCTCTTGTTGTTCCTACTGTGATTTCTTCAGTTTCTCATTCTCTGCTTTGAAAACCTGCATCTCAACAATAAGACTCCTCATTGTTTACAACACTCCATAGGTGAGCTTCTTCCATTGTTCTGTCTTGGATCTCCAAGAGGTCTCTGCTCTAGATTTCCTTCAATTCTAATTTTTGTATCGTCTTGAGCTACCATAATTAGCACAAAACAAAAAGGGTTTTATGTTTGTAACAATAAAGGTTTTATTAGTTTTTCATGAACAAACTTATATGCTTAAGTAAATCAGATGGCTCTATTCAAGGTCCAAGTTTTGTAACTTTCACTCTTATACCATATGTAATGAACCTCATGTTTACAACAAAGAAAGAATTGGTTTATATAGTTTCTTGGTAAGAAAAGGTGTCCTAGTTATGAAACTCTATTGTCAACTTGGTTATGAAACTCTATAATAAAACTTTTCTTTACAATTCTATTATAAAAAAAAACATTGTTACAAACTCCTATATTTTTACTTACCACAAGATTCCCTATTTATGTCATGAGTAGAAAGGTTATAAGGAAACATCCCTAGGACTTTGGAAAACCCCCTTATTCCTTTAATATTTACCTGTATCCATATAGGCTACGTACATAAGGGTAGTCTTACAATGCAATTGCAACTCATTTTAATTAACGCAAGGCTCCGAGTTCACGCACATGCCCACTTGTTTATGTCATCCTAGGAAAAATTTAACTAGCTCTTATCCATAATAAACATGCGGTCAGGATTTACTCTTACACCAGGAAACTAACATAAGTACCAAGTCTTGGTTATTTTGTGGCTCTTAAAATCGGTGATTGAAGTGTAATGACTGTAATAGATCAAATGCCAATGGAATCTTGACAACTAGGATCTAACTGTTGTCTTGGAATAACATAGAGGGGAGAAAGGTTTTAACCATGAGTCATGACGGTGTCAAATTGCAACATTATTTAAGTGGAAAAGATGGTTTACGGTCGTATTAGTTAAATCTTTGTAACTTCATTAATGGTCATCCTGAAAATTCCTCTATATTTAATGGGATCCATACCCAAAGTGTCACACTCAATCTGCCACTATCACATGGCTAAACGTGTAGCTTAGGGTTGAAGTAGGTTCACAGTTTTGACATTTCAGATTTTTTACGAAGAGATTCTGCATACCACAATTTTAGAGGTGATGTCTATAAGTGATGAAGGTCGGTTCATGGTGTAACTAATGACGCAGTCTGAAACCCTGGTAAGTTCTTCCTTAAAAATAAGGAGATGTAATCTTCGGAAATAACGTTAAGTGTTTTGTTGTTCTATAAGTTACTTTTCTATCTTTTTCATTCCTAATGTATTCTTCCTGGTGGGAAATTTCTCCTTTGGTTAGTCATTTGGGAGCTCTCTACAGTAGTTATGGGAGTCTTTCAGAGTTAGGGTTGCTTGATATCATATGCCACCCTTTAAATAAGTAATAATCTCTTGTTTAAACGAAGGGAGGTTAAATCTCTTACGAAGGGTCTTCCTGTGAAAAGGCCTATGGCGCGTACATACTTCGTTTGATCTTCGTTATTCCTATTTTTCGTTCTTCCTTAAAGAACCTCATGGATATATAGAGCCTCTTTTTGTTTGTTAGGGTAGTATGATACATTTATTTTATCTATATTTCATTTGATGATGGATTCGTCATTTTGTAGGTTTATCAAACCCTTGTCAATTTGTATATCGTGGAAATACAAGTGTTGTTTGGAAGACACAGAACAATAAATGTGCAATGTTGAGCCAACCAATCCACAAGTCTTCCTGTCAATTTGTATATCGCAAAACTCTGGGTGCTATTTGTAGGAATCGGAGAAATAGAAGCCCAATTTTGAGCCTGCCATCCCGAGAACCCACGATCCAAAAGGTGGCTAAGTATGGAATGCGAGATCTGTACAAATATCAATGTTTAATATTAATAATTTAGTACTTGAAAATAATGTTTTTAGATAATGTTAGATAGTTGATCAGGCTATCCATCCGTAAAAAATTGCAATCTTGAGCCCTCTAGTCCTGGAGTTTGTCTGTAAATTTGTATATCGTGGAACTCCGAGTGTTGTTTGGAGGACACAGAACAATAGAAGTGAAATGTTGAGCCAACAAGACCACAGGTCTGCCTGTCAATTTGTATTTCACGGAACTCTGGGTGTTATTTATAGGACATGGAATAATAGAGGCTCAATTTTTATCCCGCCAGCATGAGAACCCGTGATCCAAAAAAGTGGCAAAGTATGGAATGGGGGATTTGTACATGCTCTATAAAATCTCATGTCGATACTTTACAAAAGTACATATTTAGTATGTATTACTCGTTTATAGCCAAAAATGACATTATATTGTTTTGTTTCCTGCAAAAAACACATGGATTTCCGCGATATACAAATTGACAGATGAATCATACAACCAAGAACCAAGTAAACTCATGGATCGTATTCCTTAGTCTTTGTTTTCTGTGCCTTCCACCTCCACAATTATTTCCAGCTATATATCTTGGCAGAAAATGGGATATCTGTTACAGATGTGAATATATTAGCCCTTATTTTCCATGTTCTATGCTTGGCCAAATATACGTTTTTCTTTTCCCTGAACTTTATCTTTCTCGTCACTTATTTTTTTTTTTGAAAATGTCTGGGTGAATGGGTAAGCGGACTTGCGTGTTCAAGTTTTAACTTTTTCTCTTATATAGCGACACCCACCGACCATGTCCCCATTCCATACCAAGTCACTTCTCCGATCATTGATTCCTGGTAGGCAGGCTTTAGATTGGACTTCTATTGTTCCATGACCTACGAATAGTACTGTGACTTCCACGATATACAAATTTACAACCTAAATCAGATCATACTGTTTTTCGTATTATAGTCTACCTATCATGCCCTCTTCTGTGGTACACATTTTGCACTGAAAGATTCTGAGACATACAATTTAACCGTCAGGTCGTCACGTCTTCTGTGGAACTATTGTCATTCCATTTTGAAGCTTGTCTGTCCGCTTTCCATACTTCTCCATTTCTTCAAATTTCTTTCTCGGATCGTCAGTTTGGCGGGTTCAAGAAATATCCAATTTTTAATCGATGTTTCTTATGCCCGTGCCCTTTTGAAGTTAGCATTTACCAATTATATATAATATCTTGTTTCTAGGTATGCGATTACCAATTGTTAATTCTAAACCAATATTTGAGGAAATTTCCCATTAATACGCATAAAACCAAAATTTCTGGATGGTTATATTATCCCTTTCGACTATTAATTTCAAACATCATGGAATGTCATTTACGCATCATCAGGTTGGTCCATTCACAAAATATTCAACCCTTGATTCTGAAAATGATTATGACCGACTGTTTCCCTATTCCATACTTAGCCACTTTCCTACAATTCAACAAGTATAAAAAAAACGACAGCTAAACTGCCCCATCATGCTCTCTTCCATTTTACACATTTTGCAGTCAAAAAATCTGATACATACAATTTGACCGTGGGGTACTCACCTCTCCTGAGTATCCCCCGTAACCCTATTTTTAATCCTGTTCGACCTCTTTTCAGACCTTTCCATTCATTTTGTACTCTCCCTCTTCTTCCCAACCTTGGTAGTTGTCTATAATAAAAAGATGTTTATATATATATAGTACATTTTTCACTGAAAACTTCTGAGACATACAATTTTATTGTTGGTTCCTCATGTCTCTTGTGGAACTATTGTCACCCCATTTTGAATTGCGCTCATTCGCTTTCCATACTTCTCCATTTCTTCCAATTTCTTTCGTGAATCGTCGGGTTGGCAAGTTCAAGAAATATCCAATTCCTAATCGTTGTTTCGTGTGACTGTGCCGTTTTGCAATTAGCAATTACCAATTATACATAAGATCTTATTTCTAGGTATGCAACTACCGAGCGTTAATGTTATACTAGGATTTGAGGAAATCTCTCATTAACACACGTTAACCCAAATTTTTTGGATGGTTATATTATCCCTTCCGGGTGTTAATTTCAAAAATCATGGAATGTCAGTTTTGCGTTGTCGGGTTGGTCCGTTCACAAAATTTTCAATTTTGGATTCTGAAAACAAGCCCAACCGACCATTTCCCATCATCATATTTAGCCACTTTCTCTGAATTCTGAAAATATACAAAGCGACCGCTAAACTACCTCATCATGCTCTCTTCTGTTTTATAGGTTTTGCAGTCAAAATTTTGGATACATAAAATTTGGCCATTGAACACTTGTCTTTTCTGATTAAACCCCATAACCCTATTTTGAATTCCTTCCAACTATTTTTCATACCTTGCCATTCGTTCCTTGCTCTCCCCCATCTTCGTGACCTTCGCACTTGTCTATAATAAAAAAAAAAAATTTTTTTAATGTATGTAT
>ML804707.1:274887-298682 GCA_009831015.1 Picea engelmannii
ATATATATATATATATATATATATATATATATCTTGTTTCTAAATATGCAATTACTGACATTTAATTCTAATAGGTCATCGTACATGAACCGTATAGATTTTCATTGATGAGTGAAAGGCTCGAGGAGATCTCCTATTAATACACATTAAACCAATATTTGTGGGGGGTTATATTACCCCTTACGAGTGTTGATTCTAAAATCATGAAATTTTATTTGCACATCATGGGATTGGCATGTTCACGAAGCCTCCAATCCTTAATTTCTCTTCATAGTACCCACCACCTTCGCACTTCTAAACATGCAATAAGTAAGCTTTACTGCTAATATCGCATCATGCACCACGCATATAGATTGTCATTAGTCAACAAAAGGCTCAAGGAGATTTCCCATTCATAAGAATTTAACCAAGATTTTGTGGAGAGTTACATTATGGGTTACAACTGTTCATTTCAACCATCGTCTGGAGAAAACCAAAATTCACATAGATCTATGGCATGAGCTTGACAATAGTTTTGTGGAGATACAATGAACAACTTTGGGCACGAGGACCAAAACTTCTAGTGGTCCAGGGCATATTCTTATTACTCAACCCCTGTCACCCAGAACCAAGTAATTTGGACATCTGGGATTGCTCGTGCAAGTTGTGTCCCTCAAGATTTTGACTGCAAAGAGTTGGTCTCTTGGTGCATCGATAAATTTATTTCAAATAAAATAATTATTTCACTACGAGACCTCTCTTCCGTTTCTTTGTCACCTCAGGTCTTCGCGAGATGTTAATATTACCGAAGCTGATGTTGATGTTCAAAGGAGAATATTGCAAACAGTTCCTAGCAAAGAATAATAATGGTTTGGACCTCTTGATCCATTTCTTGGAATACTTGATTGTAATTCTTGAAGATATCATAAGCTTCTAGGTTAGTTCATTTAGAAATCCATTCTGTGAAATTGTCTGGTTGTTTAAAAGAATAACATGATAGGAGTCGACAACAACTGTTTCCCAGATGGCTCTTTATGTTTTGTATTTCACTATAAATGAACAAGCCATTTTTTATTGGGGCAAGTTAATTTCCCATGAAATTTGTTCCCAACTGTCAAACTTCAAAAGGGAAAAGAAATTTTATATGTCATCCTATTTACTTTTTGTGATAGAACATTGTTGTCAGTTTCTAGAATTGTCTGTCCAAGAATGTCCACTGGGAATTCAACCTAGCAATGCTTTGGTAACAGGCCTCGCGGAAGCACAAGGCTTCCCACTATTTTTATGAGGTTTTTAATGGCTTCTTGTATGTTTTCAAAGTTTTGTTGTTTGGAGAAGATGCTCCCCGCATATGTGAACAGGAAACCAATTTTTCTTACAAGAAGGGGGCACTTGAACATTTGGTTAATTACAATGTGATAAGTATTTTTGGCTCCACAAAAAAACATTATCTCCTTCCATGTCACATTACGGACATAATTTTTGTTGCAGAAGTAGCACGACAATACAACTCCTAGTTGCATTTATTCCAAGCGAAGAGAAAAAATATAGTTCATTCCTCTGCCTTCGAAAGTCATGGACTTCATGTTGAAACATGTCAACAAAATTGATGAATTCACAGTGAATTCTACCATCTTGAACTTGAGATATGCTGGAATCCCAAGAGGGTTCGACCCCGATAAAAAAATTTGACAACATTTACAAACAATTGGCTTCGGCGATTGTTTCTTCGAAAAAAACATGTCTAAAAATAGAGACACTAGAGGAAACACTCCTTCTTCTGATGCCAGTGACCTAGAAACACTGCAAAGAAACACTAAATTGAACATGCAACAAGGGAAAGGCCCTGGTGACAAGAGTGTTTAGTCGATGAATAACACTCCAAAAAGTACGACATCCCGGAGCATCACTCCAATAGCCCACCACAGCAACAAAGAAACTCACAGTTCTTCAAACAGAGGAGGATATAATTAACCTCCTCACTCTAAAATTGATAGTTCTCAGAAGCTTCCAGTAGACAAGAAGAGGCAAAAAATTGTGGGGCACGCAGAAGAGCCCAAAATTCAGAGCGAGAACATGGAACTTGAGCATGATCTGGATAGTGTGCTCTGCTATCTTTATGAGCCTGGAGGCGCCATCCAGGATATTCGTCCAATGGACATATATGATATTGAAAATTTTAAGGAAGATGAATCCTTCATGTTCCAGAGCATTGTTTTTGACAACCAGTCCAAAAAATTGATCATTGAAAAAAAAATATAAAAAATAAGAAAGGAAAATCTTGTTCAGAGTTTAGCCTTCTGAATATGCGGTCATCCCAAATATGTCAACTTCACAGAACGAGAGGATATGCACATCATGATTCCATTGGAGGCATCAAAGCGAGAAATGCCAGACTAAAGGACCTGGTCAAGAAATCGGAAGAGGCTTTGATTCCTATGACATTGCTTGTCAACCCTTCAGTAATAGTCATGCTTGCCACCCCTGCATCCAACTTAAAAGGATCCTCTAGCCTCCTCACATCTTGTAGAGGATATGTGGAGAATAATATGAAGAAAATAATGGAACTGGTTACTAAGGCATGGGAAAGATCACAAACCATCAATTCCCTTGGAACCAGGGCACACAGTTTGCTCGAAAATTTGCAGCGGAGTTAAAATATGATGAACATTTTTATTTGTAGATGATCCTTCCTTTTGGCACCGTTGTCAACAACATGATAGAAACAAAAATAAGACAACAAGATCTTTCTTCCAAAAACTAGATCGATCAATTAAATGCATGATGGAAAGAAAAGGTGAAGAACCTGCATGTGATTGTCCAATCATGTCAACAAGCCATATCAAAGAAAGAAAAAATATTCACAAGGTTGTCGAGAATAAACTTCTCAGAAAGGACCAATGACTTCCAAGACCCCAACTTAGTCGTCAACTACTTGACCTTAACTAGGCAAGACTTCAATAAACAGGTTGATATGTTTAAGGCATTGTCTTTGGAAAAGTTTTAGAGCATCCATGAATATGGTTAAGATCACATCCACAACTAGCTAGTCGACTATTCAGTACAAAAAAAAGAAATTGATCAGGCTCTTCGTGATCTTACTATCGACGTCGACGAATTGGAAAACAATCTTTTCAACATAAAAATCTGGAATGAGATCAACGTCACCCCAATGAAAAGCTACATTGAATAAGGGCTTAAAAGAGAATTGAAGAAGGCCGCCGACGAAAGGAAACAGGCAGTTGTCACGATTCCAGTAGTCGTCAATGACATCAATGAAATGGAAGCTGCAAGCAAATAGCAAAAGGGATCATATGTACCATCACTGTAAGTCTACTGATCACATCCTCCTTTGTTTATCAACCTAGTTATTTCACTTTTCTAAATATAAATGTCTAACACTGATATCTTTCAATTTATTTATTTTTTCCAGGTATTGCAGTCTATCGTCGCCCACTTCTTCTTTCTACAATCATGTCTCTTGTACATATTTTTCTTATGGTCCGTGTGACCCCCAATCCAAGTCTATATGACAAACGCATTGAAATTTCCACTAATATGTTTTCAAATAAAACTGTTTTTTTATTTCCTTTTAGATTTATGTCCTCATACATTTTTATCTTTCAGTGGAGTATACTTCTAACTTATTTAATACATTTTAAAATAAACTGTTTCTTTTTTTTCCGCTATGCACAAATTGTATTTTGTTATATAATTTCAAACTTATTTAATGTATTTCAAACTATACTGCTTCATAATTTTTTTTCTTCCACTATGCAGAAATTGTATTTTGTTATATACTTTCAAAAAATAAGTGTCATTTACTACATGGATACCACCTGTGTCTCATGCTACTTGTCACATCTTCGCTGCAGTTTCCATTTGTCTCTGCTAACTACGCTGCCACACATCCTTCTTACTTAACTATTCTATCTGACCTACTGAGTCGATGTGAATATCTAATATGCTTGAATTATGATGTATAGTTGGTATTTATATTATTGCTTCAATATATATATGGTGTATGGTATTTATAATATTGTTTACTATCAGATATGTATATTTTTATTAATGATCCGAAGACGAGTTGTCTAGCTTTGTTAACTAGCCAAGATGAGTTGAGTTGATGTGAATATTGTTGTTGATGATTATTTGAAGATGTGTAGTTTGGTTTTGTTAATTGTTGATGATGATTATTTGAATATGTATTGTTTAACTTTGTTAATAGGTTTATGGAAGAGAAAAGTACATATATATCTTAAAAATATTGTCACTTTGTTAAGAGGCCCATGGAATTGCACCATTTTGGAAAAAATATAAGAAAAAAGTGTTTATATATCAAAAAATATTGTTAATACATAGAACCCAATGCATTGAACTGATATGAATCTCTCAATTCCTTGAATCCATGATATTTATATTGCTGCTTTGTTAAGAGGCCGGAAGGCACCTGTACGGTTGCACCATTTGCACCATTCACCCATTTATATTGTAACTTGTTTTGTTGAGAGGCCAATAAGTAGGCAATGGTTGCACCATTCACCCAAAAATATATGCTTCAAATGTGTAACTTGCATTAGTTGTAATGATAGTTAGTTGTAATGTATAGTTTTATTTGTATTACATTATCATTTTAAAAATTAATTTGAATATGTTTCACAAATTATAAAATAACAGTGCATGGCTTTGGAATCACTGTAGCATGATCTCTGCTCAGGAAATATTAGGGGGTCGAAATATATATATATATATATATATATATATATATATATATATATATAGTCACACTGAACTATCTTTAAAGTACAAATAAACCAAACCAATCTTTCCACCCAAAAAAGGTTTTAATTAATCTATTTGTATTATATATTTATAGATTTAGTAAAATATATTATTTAAAAATTTAATTTAATAGAAACCACACTATTGATTTAATTTAATTTAATTTAATTTAATAGAAAATATATTATTTAATTTAACTTAAATTTATAGATAAGTTAGTTTTTGTTTTCAGGAAGATTTGGAGACACCACAATATTGACATTTTGAAGTTTATGTTTCAAATCCATATCAAGATTCATCTTCATGATTTATAAACTGAGTAAAAAAGAAGAGGAGATAAATACCAAATCTTTGTCAATACACAAAAGCTTGATATTAATGATCTTTGACGATGTGCACAACTACAAAATACAATGACAATGAGCTTTGACTCTAATGACTTTTTCTGTAAACTCTTCAGCTGATGTTGGTTCTCTCTACCTCTCTACTTCTTCTCTACCCATCATCTGCTTCTCTTCAACATCATCGACTAACTAAATGAATCAGACTTATATGGACTCCGACTGAGACTTTCTACAGAAGCTAAGACAGACTCAACATTAAACACCACTAATTCGACTGACTCTTCAACCTTCTAATTCAACCTGAGAAGATAGAGATAGGCTCCATTTATAGATTCTTGCTTTCCAACTGAATTTTGAGTAAATGTGTGACTTTTCACTTACAAATTGTCTGACTATCTGACTAACAACTTGACTGAAAAATAGATCAGCGGAGACGTAAAGATCTCATGGACTTGCAATGACAATTTCCAACACTTCCCCTTAATTATAAGTAGGTGGGATTACAAAATAAAATTACATCAAAAATTTGAGTTTTCATTTTACTGTCACTCATATGTTGTTGTGTGGACTCTCATATTACTGCACAGATACTGAAATGCATCTCTTGCTAAAACCTTTTTAAAAATGTCTGCAATTTTTTCTTTTGACCTACAAAATTCTAAAAAGATCTCTTTGTTATTCACTAAATCTATGATGAAATGATACCTTGTATCTATGCGCTTGGTTTTCTTATGAAACACATGATTCTTTGATAGTATGATGGTTGAGTTTTTGTCACAGAATATTTTTGTTGGTTCCTATTGTTCCTACAATGAATATTTTAATATTCTTCTCATACATACTACTTCACAAGTTGTGCTTGTAGATACGAAGTACTCTTCTTCTGCTGAAGAGAGTGTCACTATGGATTCCTTCCTTGATGCCCATGATACTACACTTGTTCCAAAATGAAATGTGTACCCCGAGGTTCTTTTTTTGTCATCTATGTTGCCTCCACAATCACTGTCAGTGTATCGAGTGAGTCTAAAATATTTTGAAGTGGACTACTTAATACCAAAATGTTTTGTTCCATTAACATATCTCAATATTCTCTTTCATGCCTTCCAATGTGATTCTTTTGGAGTTTCCATGAACCTTGAAACTAGATGCATTCCATACATAATGTCATGTATTGTTGTTGTTAAATACATAAGAATTCCTACGAGTCTTTTAAACACGGTGGGATCCACTTTGGACCCGTTATATTCCTTTCTTAGCTTCAATCCTGTTATGACAGGCACTGGTGTTGCTTTTAAATTCACATGTTAAATGTTTTCAATATTTCATGAGCATATTTGAACTATGAAATAAATATGTTAGTTTTGGACTGGTGCACTTCTATTCCCAGAAAATACCTCATAAGTCCCAAATTAGTCATTTCAAATTCATCCTTCATGACTATCTTGAATTCTTTTATGCCAAAATAACCTGTAAATATGAAATCATACACATATAAACAAACAATTAACACATTACCTTGTTGATTTGATTTGATGTAGAGTGTTGACTCATTTTCACTTCTCTGAAATCCATTATGTGCGATATGGGAATCTGAATGTACCAAGATCTCGGATCTTGTTTTAAACCATACAATGCTTTCTTCAATCTGTATACTTTGTTTTCTTTTCCTGGAACCTCATAGCCTTGTGGTTATTCCACATATACTTCTTCTAAGTTTCCATTCAAGAATATTGAATTTACATCCATCTGATAAAATGGCCATTTATATTGTGTGACAATATCTAACATGGTTTTGACTGTGTCCATGCACCCCACTGGTGCAAATGTTTCATTGAAATCAATTCTAGGTTGTTTTGTAAAGCCTCTTGCAACTAACCTTTCCTTGTACTTCTGCATATTTCCTTATGCATCTTGCTTGGTTTTATAAATCCACTTGACACTTATAACATCATTGTATTTAGGTACATCAACCAAATTCCATGATTGATTCTTCTCTATGCCTCTGATTTCTTCATCCATGGCTTGTTCTCATACATCCTCTTTGACAACTTCTTCAAAGGTTAATGGATCATCTATTTGTGAAAACAGAGAAAAAACTAAAAATGAATTTGTTGTGTCTTCATTATATATGTCACGTAGAATTCTTGTCTTTCTTGGTAATAGAATTGCTAAAGTTGGATATAGAGATGTATAAATACTTGGACTTCGTGTTGGTGATTCTTTCACTCTAGGTGTAGACAACACACCTACTTTCTTTACTGAAGTGTTTTGTGCAATAATTTATGTCGCAGTGCCAAATGTAGATGGGACTGCGCACTGACTTGTGCATGGTGTTTGAACCACTTCATCTTATGTGTCATCATGTGCAATAACATTAATGATCTTAACTCTTGTTTCTACACTCCCATCCCATGCTTTATTCTCCACGAACTGAACATCGCGGTTGATTATGAATTTTCTTGCGATAGGGTCATACAGTTTGTTTCCTTTTATTTCTTCAGAATGACTAACAAATATACATTTATGTCCTTTGTTTTCTAGCTTCCTTATGACTTCATATGGAACATGTGCATATTTTCTTATCCCATATCAAAATATCCATTGATTTAAAAAAAAATTTAATCACATAATAATCCTTGAACCCTCTATTTATCCTTTTCTCAATGCTATAATTCTAGTTGATCTTGTGATGAATATAGATTTCGAAATATTTGTGTCAATACACTTCCTCCAAGTTGTTTTTTTCATATACAAAAGTATTTTAGGTGATTGTTTTTAATTTAATTATCATGACTTTCATTTTGTCAATATTAACAGTCGGACCCATATTGGAGAAAAAACCTTGGGAATTATTAGTATCTTGACAATATCATAGGGACTCCTCACCACAAATACAACATAATCATTGTAAACAAGAAAAATAAGGACTATACGACAGAGAATTGGATCAACATAACTTGTTTCTTCCAAAAAATGTTCTAACTTGTCAATGTATAAGCCAAAAAGAGTAGGGGACAAGGGACAAACATGCTTGGATCCTATATTGTAGTTAACTTCTCTTGAATAGCCATTAATGTTCCTAAACATGGTAGTAAAATTATCACACAACCTTATTGTAGTATCCCTCAGCTTGAAAGGAACTTTTATCTCTTCCAACTATTCCAAAGGTTTATCATGGGCATTGTGTCAAAATATTTTCTAAACTCAATGAAAGAACAAAGGATATTGGTTTTATTAAATTGTGTTATTCCTACATAATGACCCTAAGTGTATCAAGGTGGTAAACAATTGAATTATATATCTTAAATCCAACATGGCCTTTAACTCTTTTACCATGGATTTCTATCCATATGTCAATTTTCTTTTCCAAAATAATTCTACACAACTTGGCTAAAATGGGGCTAATCACGATGGTCCTATAATTAGAGGGATTGTTTTTATCCTCTTTCAAAATAGGTATAATTATGGTTTTCATATAGGGTTTAGGGAAGCCCTACTTCACTACTAAATTAAAGAAATTATGTCTGTGAGGGATGGGGATAAGCCCTCCAATTTTTAAGATTTCATCTTGGCAGCCTTCTATGTCTTTATCTTTTCCCTATGCGAGCCTTTTAACCTCAAACTTTATGTCTCCCATAGAAAAAAAAAATCCTATGTAGGAACATTTGGAATGGTGTCCATGGAGTTAGCGGATTCATAAATATTTTTAAGGTAGGAATTTTTATCCCTCATATTGTTTTCTTCAATTTTACAAATTAGAATTTGCCTCCAAAACTTCTTAGGATTAATTTTAGATAGGCAAAAAAGGTCCTCTTGATTTCTATTTATACATTACCCCTTTTTCCTTTTAATGAGGGGTTTGTACATATTTATCTTATTGAGTTTTAAAAATGCATTAGAAGAATAGTTAATGGATTTCCTAGAAATTTTACACTCGATATCATATCAAGGGTTGATTGTTCTATTAGTATTTTTACATGAAATCTCTATATATAACTTATTAATGGAAGTATGAAGGGTTGTTGTAAAATTATTATAGAGATATTCAATGTTGTGTTTATAATAATAAATATTTGATTCCACTGGGTCTCCACTCACTAAACCTATGACATAGCATGTGAGTTCATGGGGATATTAAAGAATACCTCTAATTTCCCTAGATATTGGAAAATAACTCCCAAAATCATTTTGTTGACCCCCCTACCAATACATCTTTCCTATTGAAAAAAAAACATTTATTTTTACTAAATACCCCTTTTTATACCCACAACACCTTTGCAGTCCCATGTCTCCCTCTCCCCCCAAATACATACAATATATTTACTATATTTTTGACAATTTAAAAACCCCCTTTAAGAATGAACATTATAATGTATTGGTCAATTAGGTGAAGCTGCCATGTTAAATTCACTATTTAAATCCTTTAATAAAATATCATTTTTTTTTTCAAAAAGAAGCTGGCTTTGATGATTGGATTTTTCTCCAATGGGGCCCTTATGCATAGCAAAGTTTAGATTTGGAGTTAAATGTCTATCATTGGAGTTTGGGTCATGGTCATTTAAAGTGTCAAAATTTACTATTTGATTGTGTATTGGGATATTAGATATCACATCATCCATGACACTACTACTTAGTCAAGGAATACAGGTCATTATGTTGGAGGTTGGCCACCTCATTACACCAATGCAAATCATTAGGTCTTGATAACTACAATGCTTTACTACCTTGGTACCAAACAAACTTTTGGCCACATTTGAGAGTTTCTTTTGTATTTGTTAGCTAAAACAAAGTCCTCATCTAGCCATAAAGGATTAGGGTTGGAATAATTGTTCAAAATAATATCTTGGATGGCTTCAGTTCTAGAATTAAAGGCTAAAGTCTCCTAGCATGAGGATATTACCTTCATTTCTCAAACTGCAAATAATTTGTTCTAGGGTATTATAGGGATTTCTTTTTATCTAGATAGTTTTTCTTATAAAATGTAGAATTAATAGGTGCAAAATATCATATAGTTATATAAATATTCTTAGAATTAATGTATGAGATCTCTATCCAATTGTACTCATTGAGAGGGTCTCTTATGAAGCCGAATGTGAGGAGAAATGTTATTTTTTATGTAACAAGCTATTCCTTCAATCCCTTTGTGATAGGATTTATTGTTCCATGTTGATCACAAGACAAATCCTTCTATGTTAGGCACCTTAGCCTCTTCATGCTCCCACGTTGATCCAGATTTTATGAGAATAATGTAATGAATACATATTATTATCAATATATGCTTAACACATAATAGCATATATACAATAAAATAGGTTTCTATTCAATAAGGAAATAATTTGAAACTATAAAATGTAGCAGAAAACAAGCTTGCTAGAATGGTGGCAGCTTATCTCTGAGAAGAGATGTGACAATTGTGCTCATTTGCAAGAAGATGATTACAAAGAGGCTCTCAAGGCCTTTTTACAATAAATAGGAATGTAAAAAACCATAGAAATCTAAAAATCTAACCCTAGGAGATGAAGTTCCAAAATTCATGTGGGTCTCGTTTGGGTAAGTTAGTACATCAACTTTCTGGGGTCTTAACTTTTGCATACGATCTTCGTTTTAGGCATACAATAGCCTATTGGAAAGGTATATCCGAGTACTACACATGTTTCTATACAAATCTGACTTTGTTTGCAGTGTCATTATGGAGAGCCATAAAAACATTGTTTAGGGACTCAAAACGACCCCAGAAGTGAGGGACCTAAAAACTAGGAAAAAACTACCAAACTAGAAAACTACCAAAATGAGCCAGTTGGAATAGGTGGGAGGCCACAAAAATCCATCTATATCACATGTTTCAACTAGAAAAATAATATCATTTTCACTCAAGGTCCAAATTAGCATAGTACCTTCACATCATGGAAAGCTACGACAATTCCAAGAGAGGATCTCATGTGTCCCAAATTCCTATTTAGTGACCATTTTTCTTCCTTCCCAACTTCTTTTATTTTTTAATTTTTCACCTTGATTTAGCTTGGTATTCTAGAATGAGATCTTCATTTATAAATATTATTGATGAACCTATCATTATGTTTTATTATTTTCCCCAAACTATTTTCTTCAATGAGGTAAGTTGTTTCAATAAATGACTTGTTTTTTAATTTTTTTTTACTATTGATAGCATGTCCTCATCTTTCAACACTTTATAACAAATATTATGTGGTTCAAGGATATTTTTAAATACTCATGTTCCAACTTTATTATCTTATTCATTTCCTCTTTGATGGGTTTTGACATCCAATTTATTTTCCAAACGACTTAGGGCCAAATTATTAGCTAGATTTTTGTCTAGCTCTTTATTCTTCTCTCTCATGTTACAATTTTATGTGACCTCTCCTTATTGGGTTGATAGTTTCTATTTTTCCATGTCTTGTAATCTATTTTTGGATGTTTAAGTAAAATTTTTTCACTTTTAGCTTCATTGCAAGTATAACAACGACGAATTTGAATTTTAATGTCCTCTTGTTCATATGATATTTCCGTTAGACTTTGCATAGAATATATTCTTTCGCTTCAATTTGTTTTTTAATTTGTCGATCGTGGAAGTTCGGGTGTTGTTTGTAGGTGGAGGAACAATGGAAATGCAATATCGAACCTGCCTATCCTGTAACTCGCATATTCAGAAAACTGTGAACCAAAAAGTTTGTAAAATATGAAATAGGGAAGTGGTCTGTTGGGCTGGTCATATAAAAGTAAGTGGAAATCTTAACACATGTATACGCCAACTTCCGCATCTAGAAATTTTCCGAAAAATGAGTAATACATACTAAATATGTACTATAAAGTATGGACATGAGATTTTATAGAGCATGTACATGTACGGATCCCACATTCCATAGTTAGGAACTTTTTGGATCATGGGTTCTTAGGCTGGCGGGCTCAAAATTGGGCTTTTAATGTTCCGTGCCCTTCAAATAGCACCCATAATTCCACGATATACAGATTGAAAAGCGGACTTGCGGGCTATTTGGCTCAACATTGCACTTCTATTGTTCTGTGTTCTTCAAAAAACACTCGAAGTTCCGCAATATACAAATTGACAGACGGACTCTAGGGCTGGCAGGCTCAAGAATGCGATTGTTTATGGATGGTGATCCCTATCAACAATCTAACATTATCTAAAAACATTATTTTCAATACTAGATTATTAATATTAAATATTCATACTGTACAATTTATTTCGACAAAAAATTATGTACAATATGAAACAGGGAAGCGGTCGGTCGAGTTAGTGATATGAAAGAAATTGAAATCTAAAGACATGAATCTACCAACTTCCGCACCTAGAAACTTTCTGAAAAACAAGTAATACAAACTAAATATGTAGTTTTATAAAGTATGGACATGAGAATTTATAGAGCATGTACAGATCCCGCATTCCATACTTAGCCACCTTTTGGATCACAGGTTCTCGGGCTGGAAAGCTCAAAATTGGGCCTCTATTGCTCTGTTTCCTACAAATAGCACCCATATTTCTACCATATACAAATTGAACAATGGACTTGCGGGTTGTCTAGCTCAACATTGCACTTATATTGTTCTGTGTCGTCCAAAAAACACTTGGAGTTCCACGTTATACAAATTGACAGACAGACTCCAGGTCTGGCAGGCTCAAGATTGCGATTTTTTATGGATGGTGATCTCTATAAACTATCTAACATTATCTAAAAACATTATTTTCAATACTAAAATATTAATATTACATATTGATATTGTACAATTTAACTACATAAAATTATTAAAGGATGTTAAATATCTTATTTAAAAGAAAAACTCACGTATTCGAAAAATCACGATCCAAAAGTTTGTACAATAGGAAACGGGGAAGTGCTCAGTCGGGTTGGTGATATAAAAGTAAGTGGAAATATGAATACGTGTATCCACCAATTTCCGCACCTACAAATTTTCCGATAAACGAGTATTACATACTAAATATGTAATTTTATAAAGTATGTACATGAGATTTTATAGAGCATGTACGTATCCCATTCGTTACTTAGCCACTTTTTTCGATCGCTGGTTCTCGGGATGGTAGGCTGAAAATTGGGCCACTATTGTTCTGTGTCCTACAAATATCACCAGGAGTTCCACAATATACAAATTGACAGGCGGACCTGCGGTCTGGCTGGCTGAACATTGCATTTCTATTGTTATATGTCCTCCAAAAAACACTCAGAGTTCCATGATATACAAATTGACAGACGGTCTCCAGGACTAGTGGGCTCAAGATTGCAATTGTTTATGGATGGACAACCCAATCAACTATCTAACATTATCTAAACACATTATTTTCAAATACTAAATTATTAATATTAAATATTGATATTTGTATGGTTCCCTCATTCCATACTTAGCCACCTTTTGGATCGTGGGTTCTCGGGCTGGCAGGCTCAAAATAGGGCCTCTATTTCTCTATTTCCTACAAATAACACTCATAGTTCCACGATATACAAATTGACAGGCGGACTTGCGGATTGGTTGTCTCAACATTACACATCTTTTGTTTTGTGTCCTCCAAACAACACTTAGAGTTCCACAATATACAAATTGACAGACGGACTTCAGTGTTGGCGGGCTCAATATTGTGATTGTTTATGGATGGTGATCCCTATCAACTATAAAACATTACCTAAAAAACATTATTTTCAATACTAAATTATTAATATTAAATATTGATATTGTACAATTTAATTACATAAAATTACTGAAGGATTTTAAATATCTTGTTTGAAACAAAACCCCGCATATTCAGAAACTCGTCATTCAAAAAGTTTGTACAATATGAAATGGGGAAGCAGCCGGTCAGGTTGGTGATATAAAATTAAGTGGAAATCTGAACACGTGTATCCGCCAACTTCTGCACCTATAAATTTTTCAAGAAACGAGTAATACACACTAAATATGTACTTTTATAAACTATGGACATGAGATTTTATAGAGCATGTACGGGTCCCTCAATCCATACCTAGCCACTTTTTTAAAGTGTGGGTTATTAGGCTGGTGGGTTTTCCCTGCCTCTGGTGTAGAATATTGTATTTTCTAATAATGGATACTATTTTTTCTTAATTGTAAAAAAGTAGTGAATATCTTCTCTTGTGTTTAATCATGTGGAACTTAATCAATAATAAGTAGTTCAGTTATTTTTTTGAGTGGGGTAATAGTTTAGTACTTATTGGCTTGATTGTTACCACTATAATTTAGGCATTCCAATGCCACCCCTCACACTTCCCATGTAACACAATATCTTAATGTGCAACAGAGTATCTTAATAATACACTCCATCGTCAACTTCTACATCAGATAATGGGATAGTCCCTAAACTATTCTCCCTGGTGTAGAAATTAACTTTCTATTCTCTTATCTGCATTAGTTTTAACAATTCTCTAATCTTGTCTTGGACAGAGAAATCGAAATTTACTTTATATTCTCTTATCTGTATTAGTTTTAACAATTATCTAATCTGGTCTTGGACAGAGAAATTAGTCTTAACAATGGTTACAAGAATTCTATTCTCATTATAGTTCTAAGTGCAACTACTTTGCAATGCATATAAGCAACCATTAAGTGACAATGAAATAATAATTCACAGCTTTTCAATTATTCTATTCTATCCAAACCCTTTGCAGTTGATACCAAATTGAGCTAGATCTCTAGAGGCCAGGACACCATTATGGTTTTATGTTTTTTTTTATTTCTGATTATAATGGTTGATTTATTGTTCTCAATGATTTCCTCAAAATTGGTTTTCCCGTTTCATATTGTACAAACTTTTTGAATGCAGAGTTTCCGAATACACGAATTTTTCTTTTGTAACATCCTCCTCGTTACGACAACAACTCTTTAACAGGTGCAATTTTATTTTTTTTGTTTATAGTGTGTGCGCGCGTGTAAAAAGGAATAGACACACTTGACTCTACGTCGCCACCCAACGACTAACAAGACACAACAATGATGATCACAAAAAGAAGACATAAGGCGCACAACAAGTAACTGCAAGCATTAAATGACTTACTGTGTTATGTACAGTATGAACACAGATGGAAGAATCCATAGTAGTAGATTTTACTATTTCTGCACAGGAAAGCAGAGTGTTTAATCTTAGTTCTTTGTTCCAAATAGAGAGAATGTTAGATAGGCTCTTCATGACTCTGCATTAGTTTTAACAATTCTCTAATCTTGTCTTGGACAGAGAAATCAAAATTTACCTTATATTCTCTTATCTGTATTAGTTTTAACAATTATCTAATCTGGTCTTGGACAGAGAAATTAGTCTTAACAATGGTTACAAAAATTCTATTCTCATTATAGTTCTGAGTGCAACTACTTTGCAATGCACATAAGCAACAATTAAGTGACAATGCAATAATAATTCACAGCTTTTCAATTATTCTATTCTATCCAAACCCTTTGCAGTTGATACGAAATTGAGCTAGATCTCTAGAGGTCGGGACACCATTATGGTTTTATGTTTTTTTTTTTTTTTTTGATTATAATTGTTGGTTTATTTTTCTCAATGATTTCCCAAAAATTAGTTTTCCCGTTTCATATTTTACAAACTTTTTGAATGCAGAGTTTCTGAATACACGGATTTTTCTTTCAAATAAGATATTTAAAATCCTTCAATAATTTTATGTAAATAAATTGTACAATATCAATATTTAATATGAATAATTTAGTATTGAAAATAATTTTTTTTAGATAATTTTTTATAGTTGGTAGGGATCACCATCCATAAAAAATTGTAATCTTGAGCCCGCTAACCCTATTATGTCTATCAATTTGTATATCGCAGAACTCTGAGTGTTGTTTGGAGGACATGGAAGAATAAATGTGCAATGTTGAGCTAGCCAATCTGCAAGTTTGCCTATTAATTTGTATATCGCGTAACCCTAGGTGCTATTTGGAGGACACGAAGAATTAGAGGCCCAATTTTGAGCCCACCAGCCTGAGAACCCACGATCCAAAAGGTGGATATGTATGGAATGCAGGATCCATACAAATATCAATATTTAATATTAATAATTTAGTATTTGAAAATAATGTTTTTAGATAATGTTAGATAGTTTATCAGGTTTTCCATCCATAAACAATCACAATCTTGAGCCCACAAGTACTGGAGTCCATTTGTCAATTTGTATATCGAGGAACTTCGAGTTTTGTTTGGAGGACATGGAACATTAGAAGTTCAATGTTGATCCAGCCAGACCGCATGTCCTCCTGTCAATTTGTACATCATGGAACTCTGGGTGCTATTTGTAGGACACAAAACATTAGAGGATGAATTTTCACCCTACCAGCCCGAAAACCCGCTATCCAAAAAAGTGGCTAAGTATGGAATGACTGATTTGTACATGCTCTATAAAATCTCATGTCCATACTTTATAAAATACATATTTAGTATGTATTACTCATTTATCAGAAAAAATGAAATTCTATTGTTCCATTTACTGTAAACAACACTTGGAGTTCCGTGAAATACAAATTGACAGACGAAGCATACAACAAGGAACCAAGTAAACTCGTGGATCATATTCCTCAGTCGTTGTTTTTTGTGCCCGCCACCTTCACACTTCTTTCCATTTATATATCTTGGTAGGAAATGGGATATTTTTTAGATATGTGAATATATTAGCCCTTATCTTCTGCCTTCTATGCTTGGCCAAATATACATTTTTCTTTTCCCTGAACTTTATCTTTCTCATCACTTATTCATTTTTTCAAAAATGTCTGGTTGTGCATGTAGGTAGACTTACTGGTTCACGTTTTCACTTGTGCTCTTATATCATGACACCGACCGACCACATCCCCATTCCATACCTGGTCACTTCTCCAACCGCGGATTCCCGATAGGTAGGCAATAAATTGGACTTCTATTGTTCAATGACCTGCGAACAGTACAGTGACTTCCGCGATATAACCATGATGTTTGAAATTAACATCATTCCATGATATATTAGAATCAATTAGTTCAAAGGGACTATCGTAGGCATAGATGGACTATATCGATCGATAATTCGTTGATATCGTATTAGTTTTCCCTTTGACCACAAATATTTCCATATTATCTATTATTGGAACTAGGGAACTAAAAACATCAATTTTTTATTAATAAAAGGTACCATATATGTCATGATCTGATTGGACAACAGATTGGAGGTCTTATTGTTGGATTCACTATTCCCAATGTTATATATGTTGGCATATCCAAAGTATTTGATCGTATGTGGTCTTTTTGAAGCATATATTTTCTTATGCATTGCTCGAAGGTGGATTAATGATAGAATTAGTTCGAATGTTTGTCTTAGAATTTTCTAGTGGCATTGTCTTGGATCATGTACGATGATTTTTTATTATTTGTAAGTCCAAGCTTTCTAGTGATAAAAAATTCCAGAGTATTGAGATATATTTTCTTATTTGTGCTACTATTATTAGTCCATGTCAAATGTAATAACACTTTTTTGATGTGATTGAAAAGGCCTGACAAATTAAATGTTTATATATCGCGAGGTCCTCCAACAGGCCTGACAAATTAAATGTTTACATACCGCGAGGCCCTTATACATCCCAACAACCTTAAATGTTTATCTAAATACGCTTCTCATAGTACATTTTTCCTCGGAATTTTCCATTCAATGTTGGAGTGATTTTGGACAATATTGTTGTCCACCGCCAGTTGAATAGGCATTTTATGTTTCATCCTTCTTCTAGCCTTACAATGAAACTTCGTCATGGTTGAATTAGATACATTGTTTACTGGTTCGGTGAGTGCTTCTTCCTCGATGGTTTGTCATTTGTTGCTTGTTGTTTTGTAATGAAGCTCATATTTACAACAACAAAAAAATTGTTTATATAGTTTCTTGGTAGGAAAAGAGGTCCTAGTTATGAAACTCTATTGTCGGCTTGGTTATGAAACTCTGTAATAAAACTTTTCTTTAAAATTCTATTATAAAAAAAAACCTTGTTACAAACTCCTAGATTTCTACTTACCACAAGATCCCCTATTTATGTCATGAGTAGTCTTACAATACAAGTGCAACTCATTTTAATTAACACAAGGCTCCAAGTTCGCGCACATGCCCACTTGTTGATGTTATCCTAGGAAAAATTTAACTATTTCTTATCCATAATAGAGATAGGGTTGGGATTTACTCTTACACTAGGCAGCTAACATAACTACCAAGTCTTGGTTATTTTGTGGCTCTTAAAATCGGTGGTTGAAGTGTAATGAAAGTACTAGATACAAATGCCAATGGAATATTTACAACTAGGATCTAACTGATGTCTCGGACTAACATAGAGAGGAGAAAGGTTTTAACCATGAGTCATGATGGTGTCAAATCGCAAAATTCTTTAACTGGAAGATATCGTTCATGGTCGTATTAGTTAAAAATTTGTAACTTCATTAATGGTCATCCTGTGAATTCCTCTGTATTTATTGGGCTCCATACCCAAAGTGTCACATTCACTCTGCCACTGTCACACGGATAAACATCCTCCGCACTCCCTTCATTTACTACAAGATCTCAAGGCACCGCTTAGGGTTGGAATAGGTTCAGCGTTTTGGCATTTCTGAATTTTTACGAAGAGGTTTTGCATACCACAATTTCAGAGGAGAAGTCTATAAGTGATGAAGGTCGCTCCATGGTGTAACTAACAATGCGGTTTGAAACCCTGGTAAGTTTTTCCTTAAAAATAAGGAGATGTAATTTTTGGAAATAATGTTAAGTGTTTTGTTGCTTTGTCAGTTACTATTGTGTCCTTTCCATCCGTGTTCTGTTCTTCCTTGCGTGAAATTTTTCTTTTGATTAGTCATTTGGGATCCCTCTACAGTAGTTACCCGAGTCTTTCAGAGTTAGGATTGCTTGATAGCATACATCGCCCTTTAAATAAGTAATAAGCTCTTTTTCAAACAAAGGGAGGTTAAAGGTATTACGAAAGGTCTCCTTGTGAAAAGGCCTATGGCGCGTACATACTTCGTCTGATATTTGTTATTCCTATTTTTGTTCTTCCTTAAACGACCTCATGGAGATATGGAGACTCTTTCTGTTTGGTAGGGTAGTATGATACATTTCTTCTATGTATATCCTCTGTGATGATGGAGTCGTCAATCTGTAGGTTTATCAGACCCCCGGCTGGTTTTTTCTTAGCATTTCTATCTATCGTCTTCGTGATACCTTGAATATTTTATCGGGAGTCCTACAACATATAATCATTTCTTGTGTGTAACAAAACCTTGTCAACTTGATGGGCGATGATTCATTTCCTTCATTTTAATACCATAGTGTGATGACTCTGCTCTTACTGTTGATTATATTTATTCGTTTTGGTTCAAGACTGATTTAAACTTAACTCTTTAATCATGTCTATATTTTGTATGAAAATTCTGTGTTATTGCTTCAACTTTCTCTTGTGGTAAGTTTGTACAGTTTACAAGTTAAGGGTTTCTCTATTGATTAATTATTTGTGAGAGGGAACTTATAAAACTTGTTATTGTCACTAATGATGGGCCTTGTTGTTGCAAGGATCCATCAGAGATTGTACTACACCCTCCTCCCTCGGCCCAAACATCAAATCAGACAGCGGGTGAAGGGGAAAGGATTCGACCCCATGCATCATAAGATAAGTGTTTCTCTGGAAAGAAAATTCTTGGTTTAACTTTTACCGTCTAATTGCAACTACTTTTCTTTTGTTACCTATTCCTCGAATAATGACTAACGATTACAGGATTTTTTTTCTTCCAGGGTCTCCGTCTCTGCAAGTCTTGGATACCCGCCATTGCCTCCTTCACAAAAGGTATTTGGGTTCCGAACCTCTCAAATCTCAGGCTAACTCTACAGGTTCTAGCATCATCCAAGGAGATCATGATTCAACTAGCTCTGTTAGAATTATTTCTTTGTCGGTTGTAATGTTTGTTGGAGTAAACCTTTGGAGTAGTTTTTCCATTAATGGAATAATGCCAGTTCTTGTATAAGTATTGAGTCTGTATTTGAATTTGTATCTCTTCAAATATGTAATACACTTTTTTTTGTTCTCTAATTATTAAAAAGTAATACTGGCTCAGATTACTCAGAATGATAATCTATGTCAAAGTGATTATGTCCTTCAATTTAGAACATCGTACTTGTTATTTGTGCAACTCGACTCTGTATTGTGCCATTGGCTTACTCCGTTACAGAAATAAAAAGGTTTCCCAGAGTTTAATAATGGGGTTACTGATATCTTTTGGTCTACTGTATTTGATTTATGGTGAATGAAGTACATCATTTTTTTCTTTAACTAGAGTATTCCAACTCCTATGCATTTGATTTATAGTTGTGGTCACATGTCTATCGAAAGTTCAGGATCCCTATCAATATATACATATTTTCTTATGTAGACATTAGGTTCTAGATTTATCTATTATGTCTTCCTATAGTAATTAGACATATACTTGTCTATATGTGATATAGATATATCGTGGAAAAGTAATGGTCTGTAAAGGCTTAAATACACACTAAGTGGTAGATAGTGTCTCGATTAAATTTATGACTCTGCGTTTGTGATTGCAGAAAAATACTTACTCCATAGATACATATAGACTACTTTTCAATCTATTCATGTCTAGATGTTTTATACCATAAATTTTGATGTACAGGAAATACCTCTGTTATAACAGAAATCCAATTACCGAAAAATGGATACTTCCAGAATTTAATCACACCAATCCATTTGATTGTCCAAAAAGAAAATCAAATAATTTCTAAAACTTTCGAACATACTCTAATCCAGTCATAAAGAGTTGCTCAGGAATTGATTTCAGGAATTGATTTATAAACTATTCTATCAGAAATTGGACTTCACACATTCATATAATCGAACAGTTTTCTCTTAGGTTATTGTGTCCATATAGACTTTAGTGATTGCGCTACATCTGTAACTAATTCACTTCACATAGATATAAATAATTCAATTTAGATATAGTAAATACATTACATCAGATATACAATCATTCAAACAAAGAAGGAAAATATTACATATTTGAACTAGTTCGTGGAAAGAAAAAGAGAACAACCACGTTACTCCCAACCGTAGAACAAGGCAACCAAATTACTTTCCCCGATTCACCCCCTAACCCGACCATGAATCCATGAGGGAAAACTTCGATTCTCCCCTTCAACAATGTCTTTCTCTCTCTGTAGGTCTTCTCCTTGCCTCACACTTAATGATTAGTGTTCATAACAACAAGTACATAGTAATTATTCCTTCCAACATACTAGACATTGTCCTGCCTCCTCACATAGACGATTTATCAAAACAATATTTCTGCCTAGGTCTCTTTTCCTCCCTTGGGAATTTTTGCATCTTTCTAAATCCTTGATTTTTAGGGGATGCCAATGGCCAAATCCCTTATTTTCCACTTGTAACAATCACCCCAGCAGTAGTTCCAACATGTTCCCCACTCATGGAGTCATGGTTAGCTGAATTTAACATGGCTTTTCCATTTGTCCTCCTGCAATAATTAAAACAATATTTTTTTTACATACAAGTGTCATAGTCAAATAGATAGTTGGGTCAAATCAGGTCTCAGCCCAACAGTGATAATAATTAATTACAATTTATCAAATTCGAAATTCGAAATTACCATAAATGGAAAAAAAAAATCCAAATTTGAATTTACCAAAAACGGAATAATTTTCTAACAATTTTCGGATTTCAAAATTAATTTATTTGGGGATGTCACATCCTTCCCCCCTTCAAATAAGACACTGTCCTCAGTGTTCGTTCCTTCCTTGGAATAGGATTGTATGAGATTTCTACAAATCTCCCTCCAACTCCCAAGTGGCCTCCTCAGGACTAAAGTCCTTCCATTGTACCTTTACTTGAGCGACGACTGTATTCCGAAGTGTTATTTCTCTCTAGTCTAGAATGCACAGGGATTACACCTGGAACTTTCCTTATGGTTCCACCTGCACCAAGTTCCAATCGATCATGTGAGTAGGGTCATGAATATACTTTTTCAATAAAGAAACATGAAATACGTTATGAATTTTTAGATTAGCTGGAAGTGCAAGTTGGTATGCTACGGGTCTAATCTGAGCTAGTATCTCGAAGGGTCCACAAAACCTCGGTGCCAATTTGGCACAGTTCTCGAGTTTTAGTGAACTCTTTAGGGCTTTGAATTTTAAGTAAACATGATCTCCCACTTGAAACTCCAAGTGTCTTCTCTTCTGGTCTGCGTAAATTTTTTGTCTGTCATGTGTCTCTTTCAAGTTCTGTTGTACCTTTATTACCATAATATCCATTTCTTGGAGCATCTCTGGTCCAACCATGAGTCTGTCAACTGGGTTATCCCAGCTAATTGGAGTTGTACACTTCCTTCAATACAGTACCTTGAAGGGGCTTAACTTAGCCTAAGTTTGGTACCCATTGTTAAATGAAAATTCTACCAAGTGTAGGTAGTCTTCCCATTTGCTCGGTTTTGTTCTTACATACATGCAGAGCATATCCTCTACGATTTGGTTCGTTCTTTCAATATATCCATCTGTTTGTGGATGATAACTGGTACTAAAATTCAAATTAGTATTTTTTCCTGCAAACAATTCTTTTCAAAAAGCAGATGTGAATTTTATGTCTCTATCTGAAATCACCATTTTAGGAATACCATGCAGTCTAAAAATTTCTTTCATAAATATTTCACTGATATTTATAGCTTTAAAAGCAGACTTTACAGGAATAAAATGTGCAGACTTATTGAGTTTGTCGATTATGACCATAATAGAATCATTTTTTTTCTGATTTTTTCGAAAACCTATAATAAAGTCCAGCGATATGGTCTCCCATTTCCATTCTGGAACTAGTAATGGATATAATAGGCCGGCTGGATGTTGGTGTTCAGCCTTTAACTACTGACAATCTTGCCACCTAGCCAAGTATTCTATTGTTTCTCCCTTCATATTAGGCCAATAAAATAATTTCCTAAGTGTTGTTATCGTTTTCTGGTATCCTGGATGACCAGAATATGGTTTCTTATGCACTTCATAAAAAATTGTTATCTTTAATTCTACTGAATTGGGTATATACAATCTATTTTTAAATCGTATTAGCCCATTTTTATCGATACTCAGATCTGGTTTATCTGAGTTTGTTGTAGTGTTTTGTAATTCTGCCACTGTCTTGGTGTAATTTTCATTGTTAACACCTGATGTCCTTATTCTTTGTTCCAGATCACTTTTTGCCCTCCTGATGTTTATTTCAAATAACCCATGGACTCTTATTCTTAGCGCGTCTACTACCTTATTTTCCTTACCCTTGGTATGTCTTACCTCAAAGTTGAATTTTCTCAAGAAGGCTAGCCACCTGCCTTGCCTTGCATTAATATCTGGTTGATTAAACAAATATTTCACCCCGCTATTATTTGTCAATAATATAAACTTTATTCCCATTATGTAGTGTCACCACATTTTTAAGGAATTTATTACTGCTACCAATTGTAAGTCATGAGTGACGTAGTTTCTCTCATGTTCTTTTAATTTCCGGGACTCATAATAAATCATCTGTCCTTCTTGAGTTAGCACACCACCTAGTCCTTCTTTACTGGCATCAACACAAATGGTAAAGTATTTATCTGGGTATTCTACCTTCAATATGGGTGCGGTTTTCAATAAC
>ML804707.1:304950-330891 GCA_009831015.1 Picea engelmannii
CTTTTAATTTCCGGGACTCATAATAAATCATCTGTCCTTCTTGAGTTAGCACACCACCTAGTCCTTCTTTACTGGCATCAACACAAATGGTAAAGTATTTATCTGGGTATTCTACCTTCAATATGGGTGCGGTTTTCAATAACCCCTTCAAATTGCTAAAACTATATTGACACTTCTATGACCAGTTGAACTTGGTCTCTTTCTTTTGTAATGATGTGATAGGGTAAGCTATTTTGGAAAACCCTTCTATGAATCTGTTGTAATATCCGGTGATTCCCGTGAATGAACGAATATCCGCTACATCCTTAGGTATCATCCATTCCATGATGAATCTTATTTTCTCAGGGTCGACGGCAGTGCCTTCTGCCGAAATTACATGTCCTAGGTATTGTATCTTCTTTTGATAAAAATCATACTTATTGAATTTAGCATATAGTTTGTGCTTCCTCAAATTTTGTAGAACTATTATTAATTGTTCTTTGTGTTCTTCTTATCTTTTAGAGTAAACCAGAATATCGGCGATAAATACCAATACGAACTTGTCTAAGTATTGACTAAATATACTGTTCACTAGACACATAAACATGGTTGGTGCATTAGTGAGTCCGAAAGGTATGACTATGAATTTGTAGTGTCCATATCTTGTTCAAAAAGTTGTTTTGCTTATGTCCTCATCTTTTATTCTAACTTGATGATAACTGGATCGTAAATCCAACTTTCAAAAGATATTGGTCCCACCTACTTGATTGAATAGATCATTTATCCTAGGTAAGGGGTATTTGTTCTTAATAGTCATTTTGTTCAATTGTCTATAATCGATACATAGTCTTAGAGTACCTTTTTTCATTTTTACAAAGAGGACTGGTGCTCATGGTGCTCACCATGGTAATGAACCTCAAATTTACCATAAAAAAAAAAATCTTCTCCGGAACAATAATCCTAATTAACTTGATAGATTCATTCTTAGGATAAGATGACCGCTTTGTGATTATTAAATTCTGATAAGTTTCTTATATTATGGTTACTCATGTTGACACTTTTATTCAACCAACCTATAGGTGTCCAGGTCATGCTAAGTTAATCGTCCATTACTCTAACATTTTCGTAAGTCCTAAATCTTCCAAAAACATTTATACGTAACATACACATACTATACTGAAACTTGGACTATGGAGGACTTGAGATTCGTGATTCTAGAATTCTTTCCATATGTGAATAACATTTGTCACATACCCACTACGGAAAAAATAAAGTTTCCTCTCTTTCTCAAGGGATAGAATCCTCAAATTCCTACGGGGCCTAGCGCAGGCTAGCTCTTCTCTTATCCACCTCCATGTGATCATTGGTTACAACCACAAGCTAAGACAAGAGGCAACTTTGGCATTTTGTGACTCATTCATGCAAGAGAGTCAAGACTTTCGACTGTTCAAGCCCCGAAAACTGAAATCTTACCTTCGATGACATCGATGGCTGCGAACCTTCCCTGATTTGACGGTCCTAGCCATATCATGATTTCAGTAACCAAGAGTTCAAAAATGAAGCGACCCCAAATATCTTGTCACTCCAATCCCCGAATTCCAATATGGGAGTCTGTGTATGATATCACTGATTCTTGTTCATCTAGATCTGAAGGTCACTATCCCTCATGAGCTTAATGGTGTTTTGAAAGACACTCAGTCTTAAACGTGCATCGAGGTTTCGTATATAAGGATTATGTGACTTGCAAAGACGAGGGGTATTTCCCTTTGGTTCCTCGGTTGTCAAAACGCCGAAATTTAATCACACTAAACCAGCTCATCCCCAGAGCGCATCAGGATTTTGTATATCGAGATTTCGTGACTTGTGAAGACGAGGTGTCTTGACCTCTGGTTTCCTGGATGCTGAAACGCCAAAATTTAATCACACTTAACCGATTTTGATGATGGTCTAATTGTCACTCTTGAGCTTTCATACGCACTAAAACTTCCAAGGGGTTTCTCGACCTTTGCACTCCATGCAGGATTCTTGCACACAATGGTGCGATCCTTCCTGAATTTGTCTAGGACTTAGGGAGTTATGGGTTTGGTTTTCCTCGTAGAGGACCTATGTCAATCTATACTACCTCTCCTGAGCATAACAACCTTCCTCTCCAAAATACTCTAAAAAATTAGGAAAGTTGGCAAGCGTACATGAAACTCGGTCAGGGTCTACGAATTCACAGTTTGTGACTCTGGCTTATGCCTCCACAGAACACAGGCATTTACAGGTATAAGTAAACTTAAGGGTTCTAGAATGATTTTGTTTCAAATGGGGGTTTCGCACCCTTCATATTACATTCCAGAATTTTCCCTATGTTAAACGGTGTAATTTCCAATTTATTCCAGTACTTTAACATGTAGAAATTAGACCAAATCAAGTTACAATTTCTTATGAATACCTATTGAAATGTTTATACTCTATGTACTGTAGGTTTTCCTGTATAGAAATTTGCAATTCTTTCGATTAAAATTCATACATAATTACATCCCAAGTATCTACATACCCGGATATCATAAATGTTTAATATATATGAGAAAGGGACTTTGTTCACTTATTGTATTTCTACATAGTCGTAACCTACAGGGAAATAAACATATGAAACTTTGAATACTTAAAGGTGTATGACCTCTATCCTGGATGAAGATCCTCCATCGTTTCTACCTATCCATTCATTACAGTAACAAATAATTCTTATTAAGTTCCTACAGTTTTGTGAAAATAAAGGTCAATCGGTTTTCGGTGATCGAACACAATAAACAAAGGACCACGTTGTTTGTCAAAATGCGAAATGTGGAAATATTGTGGGCCCCGCACTTCAGGGTTTCGGTGTTAAGGATTTCATGATTTCAAATGCCCAAACACCAACACCCAACAAATCCTGAATTGCGAAAAGTAAAAGGAAAGTGGGACCAACACTTCAGGGTTTTGGGGTTCGTGATTTCGCGATTTCAAAGGCCAAAAACCAACACACAACAGCTCCTGAATTGTGAAAATTGAAAGGAAAGTGGGACTAGCACTTCGGGGTTTCAGGGTTCATGATTTTGTGATTTCAAAAGATGAAAAATCAATTTTGTTATTTGATATCTTTTTAGAATCACCCGCTCTACCAATAAACTCGGAATAACTAAATGACCCGGTTTGGAATTGGTAAAACAAATGATTACTATGTTTGCTCAAAAAGAAGTTTATCAAGAAATAAAAATGAGTTTACAAACTCAATAACAAAATTCATAATCGTAGAGCTAACCTCCAAAACAAGGAATAAACATATCAATTCAGGAAATACTTCAACAGACCTGCTCAATCTGTATACTCATAGATAGATCTGTCTGATATTGCGGTTACAAAAATTATAACCTTTGCCTATAGACGAATTCATACTTTCAAATTCACTTGCATAGGATAACTCTGTCTCAAGTTTTTATTTCAGGAGGGGCAATCCTAGAATTTAGTCTTTGATTATAAAACTACATGCAATCAACTGACCCATAGGAAATTATTCTTTCAAGACTTAACCAGGCCTAATTTCACAACTAGTCGATTGGCGAAATTTAATATTTACCCAGCAAGAAAATGCAATGGAGATAATCACAATCGATTCGATCTTTCATCCATAACATTACTCAATACATGATTAAAAAACTGTAACATCCCGCTCTGGTGCACTTACAAAACTTATTCTTTGAGGACACTTGCTCGCAAGTGATCTGGACTTTTCGTATATTAATACATTTATGCTAGATTAGGATGCGTTCTGATAGACGACATGATGTATTACTATTGTTATATACAGGTTCTATTGACTCAGTTTATTGAGTGTGCAGGTTTTTTGACCTGGAGGATGCAGAGGCATCGACGGAACCCTTGGACTCCAGATTGAGTCAGGGAGTGTGATATTTGAGTTGATTTATTTACCATGATATTTATTGATTTGATGATATGTTGTTGACATGTTCTGACATGATGGTTGATGATGTAGGCTGACGATAGCTTGCTGACCAAACTCACATATGGAGTAAAGGGGCCACACATGATTTCCAGAGAGGATGAGGGAGAGGTGTGGATAGCAGCCCTGCCACAGCCTACTAGCACTCCCGTCATGGCTCGAACTATAGGTTAATGATTACCTAGTTCGAGAGGATCCACGATGCCATGAGGGTAGACTGGGACAGTCGCTCACGATGATTCTAAGGGGCACGCAATAAGGCGGGGGCCTTATTCCTTAGAGCCCTTAGTCTCCCACAAGTTCAACTAGTGGAGTGTTGACTCCAGGGGTTGTAGATGTCTACCAATCCGTCAAGTCGGTGAGTGGCACCCTTGGAGAAAGTGGTGCATCCTGAAGAGCACGTCGCGCAAAAGAAACACCAGTTGGTGAGTGGCACCCTTGGAGCACGTGGTGCATCCTGAAGGGCACGTCGCGCAACAGAAGAAAACGAGGCGAGTGGCACCCTTGGAGCACGTAGTGCGTCCTGAAGGGCACGTCGCATTGATGATGATGATGAGACCACCTAGATGACCCTAAGACCTTAACGCCTGAATAAACTCTCAAAACGACTCCCCTAATTAAAATGTCGCCCATTTCAAATCTAAACCTAATTTTAAAACATCTCTAAGATAAAATTTTGGTCTAGCCTTAGGAATAGACTCTACAAAAATAAATGCAAAGGCGTAAACTAAAACCCTCCTATGTGTTAGTTAAAGTCTTCTTAAATTAAGGGGGGCTAAAGTAATGAGGGAGATAAATTAATTGACACCCATGGCTTTTAAATTTTAAAGAAGAAATCAAATTATTAAAGTGTGAGAGTATAAAAGTTAGGATTTTAAAAAATATATTGAAAAGACTATTAAGTGCATTTATCTTTTTGGGTGTTAAAAAAAATTAAAAAATAAAAATAAATGAAAGGAACCATTAATAGAAATAAGGAAACTTGTAATAAAGGAAACTTAATAAAGGAAAGTGGGGGACATAGGGTAGAAAGCAAAAGGGAATCAACAGTTAAGGAGTTACTAAAGATCAACAACTTCATTTTAGGAAAGTCATTAAAAGCATGAGAGGGGATATAGGAACCCTAGGAGTAATTTTAGGAGTGACTTTAAGGGTGGTGAGGGAATTGAGTCTTTTAATTATTAAAAAGAAATTAATTTTTGGAGAACCATGGGGATGAGTGACACTTGGATGGCAGATAATGTTTAGAGGTTTATCATTAAAAATTAAATTAATAATGATTTAGGAAAGTAGGTGGGTCTCAAATTTCTATAAAAGAAGGGGAAAATAAGGAAAAAAGGGGGGAACGGTTAGCGTAACATTACGCTGCCGGATTGTGGCTTGACGGATTGCTTGTGAGGAGTTGGGTTTATCTCAGTTGTATTGGAGTGGTAGCTCAGCCTTGGAGGCGAGCTGAGAAGCTAGTCTTATCTCTGGATCTCGTGTGGCCCCTTTGCGGCTCGGGGGGCTAAGGGGAAGCATAGTACCCCTAGCGATTGGCTGGGAGATACCGGTGAGGGCTCTACGGTCGGCAAGCAGGAGAGGCAAGGAGCGCGGTGCATCAATCGAGGTGCAGACAACATACGAGGAAGGCACAAGGAAAAAGGTACGCTCGTTTAATTATAGAGTATAATGCATTAGAAATTATGTTGGGAACTGTAAGATGATTTAATGGCAACTCGCATTTTGTTCACTGGCTTCCTGAATTTAACCCAGCTTTTATATTATGTATGCGATTATGACTAAATGACCAATCGTTTTGTCCCTGGTTCACTGAATTTTAACCCTTTTTCCTTACCTGAGTATTGTTTTGTTGACACTGAATCTTGGGTAAAACCAGCGTGGGAAACACCCCCCGTAACCCTTGACATTTTAGTTGAAGCCCTTCGATAAATTTTGAACCCTTAGCAATATTCACTATGGTGATATGCAACCCGTGTTAATCATTACAACGATCATTAAAGTGTAGGAACAACGCCTCATTACTGCGCCTGATTTTATTTTAGGATTGTCTTCATGGTTCTATCTTGGATAAACACTTGTTAACCTCGAACCCGACATCCTGTGCAACGGCGGAAGCTTGAGAGTTCATGATCGATGGCTCTGTGTATTTTATTTTAACCTCGGCGCTGTTGTGCATTGTATCTCGTTGTAATTTTTATCTCTGCGTACTTTTAATCTCATTGGCTCTTTGTATTTTATTTTAACCTCAGCGCTGTTGCACATTGTATCTCATTGTAATTTTTATCCGGTGTACTTTTAACCTCGTTGGCCCTGGGTATTTTTGTTCGACCTCAGTGCTGTTGTGCGTTGTATCTAGTTGTATTTTTAGTTTCTGTGTATTTTTTTTACCTCATTGGCTCTGGTGTTTACAGTATCTAAGGGCAATAATCTCAGCACTGTCGCGCGTTTTTGTGTTTTTGCTCTTTGCGTAAACATGCAAATTGCACCTGCGTGTTTTCCTGGCACCTTCTCCTCTCTGGCATGTGGGCTCTGGATTCGGCTCGTTGTTCCCTGCTGCGCAATGAAATCTATTTGGGGATGAATATTCCCTGACGCGTGGTCTGATACCCACGCCCTCCCCGTCCTTACCCTACTCTGCCAGTGAAGCTTGCTGGGATGATCTAGGCAACCTCGTGTGAGTAGCGTTTTCTTTTTCAGAGCATATATATTAGCAATTCCTGACATCTATCAAGTTCCAGATTTTTTTACTAAATTCTTGTTTTCTATTTTCACCAGCGAAATCATTAATCGACTCTTCATTTTTTTTTTTGGCATGTACAGCCTTTTTGCAGCGTAGTATTTCCCTCCTTATACTATAGTTTTCCTTGACTTATCGTCGCCTTTATAAGTATTATGTTGCCTCTGTAACTCAAATTCCGTAGGGGAGTAGTGGACCTAGTATTCGGGCGCCTATATTATGTAAATACATCGTAACCGACCGTCGTAGTTAGTGAATCCTGTTGGCTTTATCATTTTATAAATAAAATGCAGGTAAGGCGCAGATTCATAAGGATTTTGGAAGGTTGTTGTATTGCGACCTGTGGCTATTTAAATGACAAATTTAAATGCAATCGATAATGCCATTATAAATGAAATATTAAATGCTGTGGTAATAAAGTTGTGGAAGGTTGTTGTATTGCGACCCATTGCTAATTATTGACAATATAAAATGCAATTGAAATGTAATTATAATTGATAAGTTAAAATGCCAGATCAATTGGTTTTCTGAAGTTTTAATGACGCGCATTAAAGGTTTTTGTTATAAGGGAAAGTAATCAATCTATGGAAAGTAGTTAATTGCATTAAAATAAGGATTTTGATGTTATAAAGGAAGGAAATCATTTATGGGAAGTAGTTGATTGCACTAAATAATGATTTTTATGTTATAAAGCAAGTAATCGTTTATGGAAAGTCAAAGATGGCATTAAAGTATTGATTTCTATGTTGTAAGGAAAGTAATCACTTAAGGTAAGTAAATGAGTGCATTAAATGATTTCCTTATGAATTTCCCTTTTTATAGTATAATGGAAGGTAAGCATTAGTTATGATGTGATTCCAACCTAAAGGCAATTACGTGGGATTACGTTCAAGTTAGCTAATTTTGTGGTTATTAATTTTGTCTCTAATAATAACTTGCTATTCATTAATTTGTTATTCATTAATTGTTATTCATTAATTGTTATTCACTATTTGTTTTTTCTGTTCATTAAATTGTTATTCATTAATAATAAATGGTTATTCATTAATTGATATTTCATTAATTGTTAGTCATTAATTGTTTTTCTATTCATTAAATTGGTATTCATAAATAATAAATGGTTATTCATTTAATGGTTATTCATTAATTGTTTTAATCTATTATAAGGGTAGACACATGGTTTTTAGGGTCAAAATTTTTGTAGCTCCATTGTTTTTAATAACAATCGAGGTAAAGTCATTATTATTCTAATTGAATGATTGTGATATAGAAGGCGATGACCTAGATGGTTTATGGTGATGTTAGAGTATTTCTTTATGCATGATAACATAAGAATGTAGGATCCTAAATTCTAGGGCACTCAATCTTTATGATTCAGTAAACAGGGATGGTATTTAATTCATGTACATTAATTAAGACTGGGTTGGTAGCTCGTCGTCTAATGGATATAAATGGAGTAATTGGTCTGTACTTAACGTCATTGAGTCTCAATAGTGGTTGGTCTAGGTTGGAGTCTTTCTAACTTGCGTCGTCCATAGAGGTCGTGGTTGTCCTTGATTTTGCAGTGCTTGGTCATCTTGCTTGCGTCTTGTTCTAGGTCGGGTTACTAGTTTCTGCCTGAGAAGTCGGCCAGGAGCCTGTCTAATATTCTTTCGAGAGGACATAAGACTAAAAGCCCTATTTTTCTGTGCAGAAATAGTACACTCTACTGTTGGATTCTTCCTTCTATGACTGTACTGTACTTAACACCTGGTGTTGTTTTCTGCTTACAACTGCTAGTTGTACGCCTTATGTCTAGGGGCGTTTATTGCTTGTTGTCACTGTGATGTGTTGGGATCATCTTGTTGTGTTCGGCCTGCTTGCGTCTTGTTCTTGGTCGGGTTACTAGTTTCTGCCTGAGCAGTCGGCCAGGAGCCTGTCTAATCTTCTTTCGAGAAGACATAAGACTAAACGCTCTGCTTTCCTGTGCAGAAATAGTAACCCTAACACCATGGATTCTTCCCTCTGTGTTCTTACTGTGCACCCCCAATATGTCTTAATGTTTGTGTTGTGTACCTTATGCCTATGATCGTATATTGTTGCAGTTACGCGTTGTGTGCCTTCAGTCTTCTTGTGCTGAACATCGTGGTTGCGTCTTGTTGGTTGTCGAGTGGCGACGTAGAGTCAAGTGTGTTTGTTACTTCTACACTCGCGCACACACCTTAACGAGAAAAAAATATAAAATTTTCACATGTTCTCAGAGTTGTTGTCGTAACAAGGAGGTTCGTTACATATGGTATGAGAGTCGGTTCGACCCGCGACTTGGGATTCACTACGGATTTCATTGTCACGATTGATTTTATTATACGGTTGTTGATCAAGTTGATTGTGTGTGTGCAGGAAATCATGGTTAGAGGACGCCGTGGAGGCAGACAACGGGGTGCTAGGGGAGGAGGCGTGACGCCTCCAACAACATCCACGCCTGAGGGGTCTAACCCCCAGGGAGGCGAGCAGGTTCTTGGACAGGAGCAGATCGCAGTTGCCGATGTTGTGGGGATGATGAGATCTTTTCAGCGCATGTCCGAGGTGTTGATCAGCCGATTGGATAGAGACGAGGCCAGGGCGCCGGCACCATCTGAGGTTCCGCCGTGCGCACCGGCCGTTACTGGTATCATTCACCGAGAACTCGAGAAGGTGAAATTTCTCGAGTTCTTTGGTGCACCAGACAACGCAGCCACCGAGGCATGGTTGGAGAATATGGCGATGTGCTTCGCACTTCGCGATTATAACTCCAACATGAAGGTCCGCATGGCGGTCTTTCAACTGAAGGGGAGCGCTCTTCTATGGTGGAAGACGCTCCTGCCGCAGCTAAACATGGTCGTTGATGATCCGGATTATTTTCGGCATGAAATGAGAGTGGAGATATAATAAAGAAATGCACAGAGATATCGCGTATATCCAGTAATATAACATAAATATATCAGAGATGCAACCATAAACACAGAGATACAGTAATACACGATTTCTATTAATGAAAGAAATGTATAGAGACTGTAAAAATACAGAGTGAAAGACTCGCTAGAATGGTGGCAGCTTATCTCTGAGAAGAGATGTGACGGCTACTCGCATTCGCAAGAACATGGTTACAATGAGGCTTTGGAGCCCTTTTTACAATAATCGGGAATGCCAAAAGTCCTAGACATCCAAATACCTAACCCTAGGAGATGAAGTGCCAAAAGTCATGTGGGCCCCGTTTGGGTAAGTTGGTGCATCAACTTCCGGGGGTCGTAACTTTTGCATACGATCTCCATTTTAGGCGTGTGATAGCTCGTTGGAAAGGTATTGTCAAGGAGATTCATTTTGGGGGCTAAATCATGCCTTTGGATATCATTGAGAACCTCAATCTCGAAAAAAACTTCATTTGGACCCTCAAAATGGCCCCGAAAGTTAAAACCTGCTAAAAATAGTAAATTGCCAAAATGGCCAGAAAACTATTTTGAGCCATGTGGAAATGGTGGGTGGCCACCAATATCCACTTGGATCAGTTGAAGACGTGTCATGGGAACTGTTCGAGGAACGGTTTCGAGAGAGGTATCTTTCAGAGGAATTCATTGAGCGTCAGCTCAATGAGTTCAACGCTTTACGACAGGGAGGTCGTACGGTGCCTGAGTACGAGGCACGTTTTATGGAGCTGCTCTGGTATGCTCCACACCTGAACACTGAGAAGATCAAGGTCAACAGGTTCATGTTTTCCCTTAATGGCAGCCTACGTTCAAAGGTTAGGATTCTGATGCCTCAAACCTTGCACAACGTTGTCCAAAAGGCCCTCATAGTAGAGGAGGAGCTTATCAGTGGGGGTCAGACCAGGACTCCAGTGAGACCTGCAGGACAAGGTTCATCTGGAACGTCGCAACATCAGATGCCATTGAGACACACGTCGGGATATCATGGCTTCCAGAGGGGATCCATGATCACTACACCTCGACGATCGCTGCCTCAGCAGCGGACACCTTATCGAGGACCACAACACCAGCACTAGCGTTGCCCGCAGCAGCAACAGTTTAGGCCTGTTCAGCAGAACAGACCAAGGTTTCAGGCCGGTGGGCAGTCATCTTCTACTTCGGGTACTAGGACTACTAGGCCGAAGAAGGGGTGTTGGACGTGTGGGGAGCCACACTACCAGCGCGATTGTCTTGTGGAGAGGACAAGAGCGTCCGGATCAGCCGGACCCACTACAGTGGGAGATATGGGCAAGGCCCATCGGATTCATGCAGCGATGAATAACTACCTGGCAGAGCACTAGTCGACTGTGCTCGAGACGACAGGTACTATCGCTGACTAGACCCTTAGTATTTTGATTGACCCAAGAGCTACTGAGAGTTTCATTTCTGGTGCAGCGCTAAAAAGGATTAAGGTAAAGGCAGTCGAACAGGACGAGTTTAGCTTCATAGAGATGGCTTCGGGAGCCAAACAGAAGGTCAGAGGAAAGGTTACGGGCTATACCCTTAACCTGGGAGAGTTTGTCATGAGGTTCAACTTGTACGTCACGATCTTAGGGTCTTATGACGTCGTGATTGGTATGGATTGGTTGGAATCGCATGAGGTGATACTCAACTGTAAGATGAAACGGTTAAGCTTGGTCGATGATGAAGGACAGAGACGTGTGATTGTAGGACGGAACCAGGGAGTATCCCTGAGGTTCGTCTCTTCCTTACAGTTACGGAAGAGTATGCGCAAGGGGTGCAAGCTTTATGTGATCCTTGCGCTAAACGAAAAGGGAGTAGCAGAAGGTCTAGAACACCTTCCGGTGGTGAAGGAGTTCGCAGACGTATTTCTAGAGGATTTTCCTGGGATGCCGCCAGAAAGAGAGTTGTAGTTTACCATAGACCTGAAACCGGGGACCGAACCGATAGCAAGAGCGCCTTATCAAATTTTGAACCCGGAGTTGCAAGAGTTGAAAATGCAACTGAAGGAGTTGTTAGACCTGGGACTGATACGCCCTAGTGTGTTACTGTGGGGTGCACTAGTTTCATTCGGAAGAAGGACGGATCATGGAGGCTTTGCATTGACTACCATAAACTGAACAAGGCTACGATCAAGAATCAGTATCCCTTACCAAGAATTGATCATCTGTTCGATCAAATGAAGGGTGCGACGGTGTTCTCCAAGATCGATTTGCGATCAGGGTATCACCAGTTATGGATCAAGGAGGATGACATCCCTAAGACCACTTTTAAGATGAGATTTGGACATTATGAATTTATTGTTTTACCGTTTGGACTGACAAATGCCCCAGGGGTATTTATGAGCTTGATGAATGGGGTGTTCTGCGAGTACTTGGACAAGTTAGTCCAAGTATTCATTGATGATATTCTGATCTACTCTCAGACGACGGAGGAGCATGAAGAGCACTTGCGCTCGTTGCTACAATGTTTACGAGAACACAAATTATATGGGAAATCGTCCAAATGCTCTTTTTATCAATCGAGGATTCACTACTTAGGGCATGTCATCTTTGGCGAAGGTATTGCCATGGATCCTGCCAAGGTTGAGGCTATTATGGAATGGTCTATGCCAATGAATGTCACAAAAGTGCATAGTTTTATGGGTTTAGCCGGATACTATCAACGGTTTGTCGAGGGTTTTTCGAAGATATCAAATCTGATTACGGAATCTCAAAAGAAAAATAAGAAGTTTGTTTGGACCGAGAAATGCGCGGAAGCATTTCGAAGGCTTAAGGAGTTGTTGACCACCGCACTGATACTAAAGGTCCCTGACATGGACGCAAACTTCTTGGTATGCATTGACGCATCCAAGGAAGGTTTAGGCAGAGTCTTGATGCAAGACGGACGACTGATTGCTTACATTTCGAGAAAACTGAGAAGGCATGAGGAGAATTATGCGACGTAGGATTTGGAGTTATTAGCCATTGTTTATGCCTTGAAGGTTTGGAGACACTACCTTGTTGGAAAAAAATTTGAATTAAAGACTGATCATTGTGGACTACAACACATTTTCACGCAAAGCGACCTGAACGTGCGACAACGGCATTGGTCGGAATTTCTTAGCGAGTACGACTTCGAGATTACTTACATAAAGGGGACAGTGAACCGAGTAGTTGATGCTTTGAGTCATAGACCATGCATCTTTTCGGTGATTCCTCTTCAGACGAACCTACGTGAGAAGATTCTCTTTTTACAACGTGACGATGAATGGTACAAAGAAGTCGATAATTTTATCGGACAAAACACAATGGTGGTACCACGATATGAGGGGTATTCATTTGATAGCGATGGTTTATTGAGGTTTAGAGGTCAGATTTACGTACCGCCAAACGACGAGTTGAGGATGTTGATCCTGAGCGAGGCTCATAGAGAAATTTACATGGCTCACCCGGGAGTTACGAAGATGAGGGCAGACCTTAAGCCCTTGTTCTTTTGGAAAAGAATGAAGGCCGACATAGTCAACTTTATGGCTAGATGTCTAGAGTGTCAGTAGGTAAAGGATGAACATAGACACCCAGCAAGATTACTTCAACCACATTCCATTCCGAAATCGAAATGGGAAGTCATTTCGATGGATTTTATTGTTGGTTTGCCACAGACGGCAAGGAGACACGAATCGATTTTTGTAGTAGTAGACACTCTCACGAAGAGTGCTCAATTTATTCCTGTGCGTACGACGTATCAGGCACCGGACATAGAGAGAGTTTTCATCAGTGAGATTGTGAGGTTGCATGGAGTGGCTAAGAGGATTATATCCGATCGAGGATCGGTGTTTACTGGACGATTTTGGACGAGTTTCCAAGAGGCCTTGGGAACTCAACTTAAATTTAGTACTGCGTATCACCCACAGACTGACGGACAGACGGAACGAATGAACCAAACCTTTGAAGACATGTTGTACATGTACATGATGGACCAACAAAAACGTTGGGAGGAATTCTTGCCTCTAGTAGAGTTCGCTTATAACAACAGTTACCAGAGCACCATTAAGATGGCACCTTTTGAGTTTCTCTATGGCCGACCGTGTCGGACGCCCTTGAGTTGGGATCAGCCTGAGGATAGGGTCTTGGTGGGACCAGAAGTGATCCAAGAAATGGAAGAGCAGATGCAAACCATAAGACAAAGGATTAAGGAAGCACAGGATCGACAGAAGAGTTATGCCGATTCGCACCGAGTCAACCGTAGTTACGAGGTCGAGGACCGAGTTTTCTTGCGGGTTAAACCGCATAAGAGTTCGATCAAGTTTGGAAAGGTAGCTAAACTCTCTCCTAGGTTCATGGGACCTTTCGAGATTGTGGAGAGAAAGGGGCCCGTGGCCTATCAACTAGCCTTGCCTGATTCTTTGAGGCGTATGCACGATGTTTTTCATGTATCTGTTTTGAGACATTATATTAGTGATCCTACACACGTGATTGACATGAGCTCCTTGCAGGTATAGGATGAGGGAGCGCTCACGACTGAGCCAGTCTGCATTTTAGATCATCGCGTTTGACAGTTATGATGTCGAACGGTAGAACAGGTCAAGGTCCAATGGGACAGTTATAGTCTGCACTCGGCGACCTGGGAGGACGCATATGATATGCACCAACAGTTTCCATTTTTGTTTGATAGATACACTTATGATACTGTGGTACTTATGATATTGTGGTACATTTATTCGGCATTTATACTGAAAAACTTCGGGACGAAGTTTAGACCAAGAGGGGGTGTATGTAAAATCCCGCTCTGGCGCACTTACAAAACTTATTCTTTGAGGACACTTGCTCGCAAGTGATCTGGACTTTTCTGATATTAATACATTTATGCTAGATTAGGATGTGTTCTGATAGATTACATGATGTATTACTATTGTTATATACAGGTGCTATTGACTCAGTTTATTGAGTTTGCTGGGTTTTTGACCTGGAGGATGCAGAAGCATCGACGGAACCCTTGGACTCCGGATTGAGTCAGGGAGTGAGATATTTGAGTTGATTTATTTACCATGATATTTATTGATTTGATGATATGTTGTTGACATGTTCTAACATGATGGTTGATGATGCAGGCTGACGATAACTTGCCGAGCAGACTCACATATGGAGTAAAGAGGCCATACATGATTTCCAGAGAGGATGAGGGAGAGGTGTGGATAGCAGCCCGGCCACAGCCTACTATCACTCCCGTCGTGGCTCGAACTGTAGGTTAACGATTACCTAGTTTGAGAGGATCCACGATGCCGTGAGGGAAGACTGTGACAGTCGCTCACGATGATTCTAAGGGGTGCGCAATAAGGTGGGGGCCTTATTCCTTAGAGCCCTTAGTCTCCCACAAGTTCACCTAGTGGAGTGTTGACTCCAGGGGTTATAGATGTCTACCAATCCATCAAGTCGGTGAGTGGCACCCTTGGAGCACGTCTTGCATCTTGAAGGGCACGTCGCGCAAAAGAAACACCAGTTGGCGAGTGGCACCCTTGGAGCACGTGGTGCATCCTGAAGGGCACGTCACGCAACATAAGCAAATGAGGCGAGTGACACCCTTGGAGCACGAAGTGCATCCTGAAGGGCATGTTGCATTGATGATGATGATGAGACCACCTAGATGACCCTAAGACCTTAACGCCTGAAGAAATTCTCAAAACGACTCCCCTAATTAAAATGTCACCCAGTTGAAATCTAAACCTAATTTTAAAACATCTCTAAGATAAATTTTTGGTCTAGCCTTAGGAATAGACTCTACAAAAATAAACGCAAAGGCGTAAACTAAAACCCTCCTATGTGTTAGTTAAAGTCTTCTTAAATTAAGGGGGGGTAAAGTAATGAGGGAGATAAATTAATTGACACCCATGGTTTTTAAATTTTAAGGAAGAAATAAAATTATTAAAGTGTGGGAGTATAAAAGTTAGGATTTTAAAAAATATATTGAAAAGACTATTAAGCGCATTTATCTTTTTGGGTGTTAAAAAAAATAAAAAAATAAAAATAAAGGAAAGGAACCATTAATAGAAATAAGGAAACTTGTAATAAAGGAAACTTAATAAAGGAAAGTGGGGGACATAGGGTAAAAAGCAAAAGGGAATCAACAGTTAAGGAGTTACTAAAAATCATCAACTTCATTTTAGGAAAGTCATTAAAAGCATGAGAGGGGATCTAGGAACCCTAGGAGTAATTTTAGGTGGGACTTTAGAGGGGGGTGAGGGAATTGAGTCTTTTAATTATTAAAAAGAAATTAATTTTTGGAGAACCATGGGGATGAGTGACACTTGGACGGCAAAGAATTTTTAGAGGTTTGTCATTAAAAATTAAATTAATAATGATTTAGGAAAGTAGGTGGGTCTCAAATTTCTATAAAAGAAGGGGAAAAGAAGGAAGAAAGGGGGGAACGGTTAGCGTAACGTTACGCTGTCGAATTGTGGCTTGACGGATTTGTTGTGAGGAGTTGGGTTTATCTCAGCTGTATTGGAGTGGTAGCTCAGCCTTGGAGGTGAGCTGAGAAGCTAGTCTTATCTCTGGATCTCGTGTGTCCCCTTTGTGGCTCGGGGGGCTAAGGGGGAAGCAGAGTACCCCTAGCGATTGGCTGGGAGGTACCGGTGAGGGTTCTACGGTCAGCAAGAAGGAGCGGCAAGGAGCGCGGTGCATCAATCAAGGCACGGACAACATACGAGGCAGGCACAAGGAAAAAGGTGCGCTCGTTTAATTATAGAGTATAATGCATTAGAAATTATGTTGGGAACTGTAAGATGATTTAATGGCAACTCGTATTTTGTTCACTGGATTCCTGAATTTAACCCAGCTTTTATATTATGTCTGCGATTATGACTAAATGACCAATCGTCTTGTCCCTGGTTCACTATATTTTAACCCTTTTTCCTTACCTGAGTATTGTTTTGTTGACACCGAATCTTGGGTAAAACTAGCGTGGGCAACACCTCCCGTAACCCTTGACATTTTAGTTGAAGCCCTTCGATAAATTTTGAACCCTCAGCAATATTCACTATGGTGATATGCGACCTGTGTTAATCATTACAATGATCATTAAAGTTTAGGAACAACGCCTCATTACTATGCCTGAGTTTATTTTAGGATTGTCTTCATGATTCTATCTCGGATAAACACTTGTTAACCTCGAACCCGACATCCTGTGCAACAACGGAAGCATGAGATTTCATGATCGATGGCTCGGTGTATTTTATTTTAACCTCAACAATTTTGCACATTGTATCTCGTTGTAATTTTTATCTCTGCGTACTTTTAATCTTGTTGGCTCTGTGTATTTTATTTTAACCTCAGTGCTGTTACGCATTGTATCTCGTTGTAATTTTTATCCGGTGTATTTTTAACCTCATTGGCCCTGGGTATTTTTGTTCGACCTCAGCGCTGTTGCGTGTTGTATCTAGCTGTATTTTTAATTTCTGTGTATTTTCTTTTTACCTCGTTGGCTCTGGTGTTTACAGTATCTAAGGGCAATAATCTCAGCACTGTTGCGCGTTTTTTAGTTTTTCCTCTCTGCGTAAACATGAAAATTGCACCTGTGTGTTTTCCTGGCACCTTCTCCTCTCTCGCGTGTGGGCTCTGGATTCAACTCGCTATTCCCTCCTACGCAGTGAGGTCTATTTGGGGATGGATCTTCCCTGATGCGTGGTCTGATACCCATGCCCTCCCCATCCTTACCCTACTCTGTCAGCGAAGCTTGCTGGGATGATCTAGGCAGCCTCGTGTCAGTAGCATTTTCTTTTTCAAAGCGTATATATTAGCAATTCCTTACATCTATCAAGTTCCAGATTTTTTACTAAAGTCTTGTTTTCTATTTTCACCAGCGAAATCATTAATCGACTCTTCATTTTTTTTTTTTGCATGTACAGCCTTTTTGCAGGGTAATATTGCCCTCCTTATACTATCATTTTCCTTGACTTATCCTCGCCTTTATAAGTATTTTGTTGCCTCTGTAACTCATATTCCATAGGGGAGTAGTGGCCCTAGTATTCAGGCGCCTATATTATGTAAATACATCGTAACCGACCGTCGTAGTTAGTGAATCATGTTGGCTTTATCATTTTATAAATAAAATGCAGGTAAGGCGCAGAGTCATAAGGTTTTTGGAAGGTTGTTGTATTACGACCTGTGGCTATTTAAACGACAAATTTAAATGCAATCGATAATGCCATTATAAATGAAATATTAAATGGTGTGGTAATAAAGTTGTGGAAGGTTGTTCTATTGCAACCCGTTGCTAATTATTGACAATATAAAATGCAATTGAAATGCAATTATAATTGATAAGTTAAAATTCCAGATCGATTGGTTTTCTGGAGTTTTAATGACGCGCATTAAAGGTTTTTGTTATAAGGGAAAGTAATCAATTTATGGAAAGTAGTTAATTGCATTAAAATAAGGATTTTGATGTTATAAAGGAAGGAAATCATTTATGGGAAGTAGTTGATTGCACTAAATAATGATTTTTATGTTATAAAGCAAGTAATCGTTTATGGAAAGTCAAAGATGGCATTAAAGTATTGATTTCTATGTTGTAAGGAAAGTAATCACTTAAGGTAAGTAAATGAGTGCATTAAATGATTTCCTTATGAATTTCCCTTTTTATAGTATAATGGAAGCTAAGCATTAGTTATGATGCGATTCCAACCTAAAGGCAATTACGTGGGATTACGTTCAAGTTAGCTAATTTTGTGGTTATTAATTTCGTCTCTAATAATAACTTGCTATTAATTAATTTGTTATTCACTATTTGTTTTTTCTATTCATTAAATTGTTATTCATTAATAATAAATGGTTATTCATTAATTGACATTTCATTAATTGTTAGTCATTAATTTTTTTTCTATTCATTAAATTGGTATTCATAAATAATAAATGGTTATTCATTTAATGGTTATTCATTAATTGTTTTAATCTATTATAAGGGTAGATACATGGTATTTAGGGTCAAGATTTTGGTAGCTCCATTGTTTTTAATAACAATCGAGGTAAAGTCATTATTATTCTAATTGAATGACTATGATATAGAAGGTGATGACCTGGATGGGTTATGGTGATGTTAGAGTATTTCTTTATGCATGATAACATAAGAATGTAGGATCCTAAATTCTAGGGCACTCAATCTTTATGATTCAGTAAACGGGGATGGTATTTAATTCATGTACATTAATTAAGACTGGGTTGGTAGCTCGTCATCTAATGGATATCAATGGAGTAATTGGCCTGTACTTAACGTCATGGAGTCTCAACAGTGGTTGGTCTAGGTCAGAGTCTTTCTGACTTGCGTCGTCCATAGAGGTCGTGGTTGTCCTTGATTTTGCAGTGCTTGGTCGTCTTGCTTGCATCTTGTTCTAGGTCGGGTTACTAGTTTCTGCCTGAGCAGTCGGCCAGGAGCCTGTCTAATCTTCTTTCGAGAAGACATAAGACTAAAAGCCCTGTTTTTTTGTGCAGAAATAGTACACTCTACTGTTGGATTCTTCCTTCTGTGACTGTACTGTACTTAACACCCGGTGTTGTTTTCTGCTTACAGCTGCTAGTTGTACGCCTTATGTCTAGGGGCGTTTATTTCTTATTGTCACTGTGATGTTTTGGGATCGTCTTGTTGTGTTCGGCTTGCTTGCGTCTTGTTATAGGTCGGGTTACTAGTTTCTGCCTGAGCAGTCGGCCATGAGCCTGTCTAATCTTCTTTCGAGAAGACATAAGACTAAACGCCTTGCTTTCCTGTGCAGAAATAGTAACCCTAACACCATGGATTCTTCCCTTTGTGTTCTTACTGTGCACCCCCAGTATGTCTTAATGTTTGTGTTGTGCGCCTTATGCCTATGATTGTATATTGTTGCAGTTACTCGTTGTGTGCCTCCAGTCTTCTTGTGCTAAACATCATGGTTGTGTCTTGTTGGTTGTCAAGTGGCGACGTAGAGTCAAGTGTGTTTGTTACTTCTACACGTGCGCACACACCTTAACGAAAAAATAAATAAAAAAAATTGCACTTGTTCTCAGAGTTGTTGTCGTAACGAGGAGATTCGTTACACAAACACATTGCGTCACAATCGATTTGATATTTCATTTCTGATTTAATGAAATACATTGCGTCAGATATAAAATCATTCAGATAGATAATGGAAATCATTTAAGTTCTGAATTAACAAATACATTGCATCAAATATAAAATCATTCAGATGGAAAATGGAAATCATTTCAGTTCCGAATTAACAAATACATTGCATAATATATAAAATCATTCAGATGGAGAAGGAGTAGAGAAACATATATGAACCAGATCACGAGAAGACAATCGAAACATCCACGTTCCTCCCAACCATATAATAGGGCAGCCAAATCACTTTCCCAGTTCACCCCCTAGCCTAACCATGAATCCATGAGGGTGAATTTGGAAAACGCGTACTCAACAATGTCCACAATTACAACGGTTATCCTCTTGCCTCACACTTACTCAGCAGTGCCCATAATAGCAAGAAGAAGAATCAACTTTCTCTTTTTATCCCCAGCATACTTGGCAGTGTCCTGCCTCCTCGCATATGCTATTTATCAATTTTTCCCCGGTCTTTTTCCCTCCCTTGGGAATTTTCGTAGCTTTCTAAATCCATGGTTTTCAGTGGCTACCAATGGCCAAATAATTGATTTTCCACTTGTAATAATCAACCCAGAGGTAGTTCCAACATGTTCCCTTCTCATGGAGTCATGGCCAGCTGATTTTAACATGACTGTTCCATTTGTCCTCCTATAATTAATACAAAATATTATGTTTTCATACAAGTGTTATAGTACAATAGTTAGTTGGGTCAAAAAAGGTCCTTTCCCAACAATCATTATAATTAATTACAATTATTAAATTCGAAATTCAGAATTGCCATAAATGGCAAAAATTTTCCAAATTCGAATTTACTAAAAGCGGAAATAAATTTCCAGCAATTTTAAATTTCAAAAATATTTTATTTTTGGGGATGTCACATCCTTTCCCCCTTCAATAAAACAGTGTCCTGAGTTTTCATTCATTTCTTGGAACAGGATTGGAGGATATTTACGCAAATCTCCCTCTAACTCCCAAGTGGCCTCATCAGGACTATAGTGCTTCCATTGCACCTTTACCTGAGCGATGGCTCTGTTCTGAAGTGATATTTATCTCCAGTATAGAATGAACAGTGGTTCCACCTAGAACTCGCCTTCAGGTTCCACCTACACTGTGACATCCCCCAAAAATAAAATATTTTATTTTTGTATGCTGGAAATTTATTTTCGTTTTTGGCAAATTTGAATCTGGAAATTTTTTGCCATTTATGGCAATTCCGAATTTCAAATTTAATAATTGTATTTAATTATTGTGACTGTTGGGAAGAGATCTATTTGGACTCAACTAACTATTTGACTATGACACTTGTATCACAACAAAATATTTATATTAAGTGCAAGAGGACAAATGGAACAGCCATGTTAAAATTAGTTGACCATGACTCCATGAGTGGGGAACATGTTGGAACTACCTTTGGATTGATTATGAGAAGTGGAAAATCATATATTTGGCCACTGGAAGCCCCTGAAAATCAGGGATTAAGAGAGTTGCGAAAATCCCCAAAGGAGGGAAAAAAGCCCTGGGATAAAATTGATAAATAGCATATGCGAGGAGGCAGGATGCTGCCAAGTATGCTAGGAAAGGATTGTGAATTCTCTTGTTGTTATGAGAACTACTGAGTGAGTGTGAGGCAAGGGGATAAATATTGAAAAATCTGGAATATTGCAGAGGAGTCTCCAAGTTCCCCCTCATGGATTCATGGTCAGGCTAGGGAGTGAATCAGGCAAGTAGTTTTGGTTGCCTTGTTCTATGGTTGGGAGGAACGTGGTTGTTCCCTTTGTCATCCTGCGGATTTGATTCAGATATGTTGATCTACCCCTCTCTATTATGAATGGATATTTTTTATCCAATGCCATGTGTCTATTAAATCCAAACTAGAATAGTTTTCATTCTCTATTTGAGTGATTTGATACCTGATGCCTTATATTTAATTAGATCGGAACTGTAATGATGTCCATTTTATGTTCGAATGTTTTTAATGATGTCATATTAAATCCGAACTGGAATAATTTCCATTCTTTGTCTGAATGACTTTTTAGATGCACTGTACTTGATTAAAACAAAACTGTAACGATTCCCATTTTATGTTCGTTATGAGGAATATATGTGAAGGAAATCTGTATTTATATAGCTATAATACATCTGTTGGAATATCCATACCTATTTGTTGAATTATAGTTATTTGTTGTGGAAGATGAAGACCTTTTGTAGTTATAATCTATCAGTCGTCGCGAAGTTCGTAATAAAACATCCAGACTCTAGAAAATTGTTCCTCCTGTGAGTAAAGTGCTAGATGGGTGCACCTGTAATTTATATTTCTATAAGTAAGTAAGGAAAGGAGGGAATTAACGTCAATAGGGAAGGTCCTTTCTGTGGTTAAAACCCTAGGAAACCAAACTTATATCCCTCAGAACCTCAATTATAATTACCAAACTCTGAGGGAATGATATTCTTATTCATGTATTTACCTAGATGTACAGATCTAGTACTGTTGATGTTTAATGCATTGATTAGAAGAGACTCTAAGTGAACATAATAGGAGTTACCCTTTTCAGAAACTGTTACCCTATTGTACCCCTTTTATAGATTATATGCGTATAAAACTCAGAAGTTAGATTTTTTGGAATTCTGATAGGTAAACGGATATTGAATCCTTCTTAGAATTATGAAAATAATGTGAATTTTGGCATTCGTGACTTGTTGGTTACATTTATGTGAAGTTCCCTTGCTTTTCCAAACCCCGAAACCCCGAATCTCAAAATATCGAAGTGTTGGTCCCACACCCTTTCACCTTTCGGAATTCAGGATCGGTTGTGTGTTTTTGTTTAGCATTTGAAATCCTGAAACCCTGAATCCCGAAATCCCACAGTGTTGGTCCCACACCCTTTCACATTTAAGAATTCAGGAGTGGTTTTTTGTTGTTGTTTAGCATTTGAAACCCTGAAACCCTGAATCCTGAAATCCCAAAGTGTTAGTCCCACATCCTTCCACCTTTTTGGAATTCGGTAGTGGTTGTGTGTTGTTGTTGGCAAATTCAGTGAACAGACAACGAATGCTTGTCATTGATGGCAACAGTGAAGATGACAGGCAAACATAAGACAAGTTCAGAGAGGTGAATGATCGAAAGCAGTGAATGATCGAGCGCAGTGAGATCCGTTAGATCTGGTGAAGGGTCGCCGACAGTCGTTAGATCTACAGAAGCTGTGAGGGAGATAAGCCTCGGGAGAAAGAAGAGAAGTCATGATAGGTATCGGGATATCGGCCATCGGGAAATCGGAGTTCTCGAGGTCGTGTGCATTGGGATACTAACAGTCGTGAAATCCCAATGGGATCTGTACCGTCCATTCATGTGGAGGCGTGGAAGCGATCGAGCGCCATCGGGAGAAGCTTGACAGGAGGCTTCATCGGAGAATCGGGGATCGAGACTTTGAAATTTCCAATTCACTTGACCACAAGAACCCCGAAATCGCGATTTAATCACAACCGTCAAATCAAAGTTTTGTTCTGGACTGTTGATCCATATTCATCTCGGAGTTTCATGACTCATGACTTGGAGAGGTGAGATGATTCATCTCCAGATTCACGAGATGCGATATATCGAGTTAATCGTGGATCGTTCGATCTAGGGACACATGGCACAACCAGGGAATGACAGGTGTCAGGCAGATTCAACACTTCAGACACATGTAAATCATGAATTAGAGTGACACATGGCAGTATTTAACACGTGTCAAACTACGTGTGACGTCAGCAGAGTATCGGAATTTCGCGGATCACGAATTCGAGAGGCCAAGAACTCATTGCATCAAGAATGTTGATTTCGCGATATGCAAAATCGCGAAATGATCTGAGCCGTAGGATCAAGTGTTGATCAGGACCGTTGATAACAGCTCGTATCATAGTTTCGGGGATCGCGAATTCATGAGACAAAGAACTCAATACAACAAGAATCTTGATTTCGTGATGTGCGATACCACGATCTAATCGTGGCCGTTGAAACAAGTTCATATCTGGATCGTTGGTTCAACTCCATGTCAGAGTTTCATGAATTGCAATATGGAGAGACATAAGGTTGTAGTCACAGCCCTTGGTCATGGGAAGAGAAGGAGTCAGTCCGGATAAGCTCCACATCGGAGTTTTGGGGATCGGGATTTATAAGTGACTAAAACTATGAACGCCAAGAGTGCCAAAATTGCGATATATGAAATCTCTATTGGATCTAAACCATTGTATCAATTATTGATCGCAGGGCTACTGTTGCATGCAACAGTAAAACTACCAGAAACCATTGATGGTTTCAGCCATAGGACTAGAAGACACTTGGGAAAACGGCCAGAGAAGCTGAAGAGTTACGATGAAGATCACGTAGAGCACTCGAGAGGTGGAGACGATTGGCGTAGTTGGAGCATGCAGAGGAATGAAGAACATTGCATGCATAAAGTACACAGAAGATATAAATATAGAGTACATAGAAGAGAAGTTGTTGTTTCTATTGGAAGTTGTGGTGAGTGTTGTTGGTAAAGGTGATTCAGGTGTGAAGAAGGAGGAGAGTGCAGCAACTGAATAGCACATAAGAGGAACTGTGCAGAGAATGGAGATGGTGGACTGAGCATAAAAAGAAGAAGACCAGACAGCGCAAGTGATGTGAGTAGAAAGGCAATGAGGCAGATAAAGCAACTAAATGCAGCAGAACAATGATAAGTCGGGTAAGCCACTGTTGAACATTATATCACTGTAATAAGTTTCAGAAACAAAGATTTATATTTCAGGGTGGTAGGGAGGTGCTAGGGAGGACTGTTGTTTTAAGAGGTTCAAGTGGGTGCTTGAACACAGGGAGTTGGTGCTTCCTTCTAGTTGGTGCTAGGAAAAACCAGGGAGTTGGTGCTTCCTTCTAGTTGGTGCTAGGAAAAACCAGGTAGTTGGTGCTTCCTTCTAGTGGGTGCTAGAGAAAATAAAGAGTTGGTGCTCCCAGCAAGTTGCAGCTTGCTAAATAGAGGTTGTAGCCTCATTATGAGTTGGTGCTTATATGTATGATACTGTAAAGAATGTAACCATTACTTATCATATAAAAGAAAATATGTTTTTACCCTGCATGGGTTTCCTCGGGAAATATCTGTCTCTGTGTTTCTCATATATGTGAATGATGTTGAAAGTGCCATTGTTTATTTCTCTGCATTATTGTGATTATCATTCAGTATCTCTATAAAGAGTTTAAAAGAACCATAATTGTTTAAGCATGGAAACAACTGATTCACCCCCCCCCCCTCTCAATTGTCCAACAATTGGTATCAGATTCGGCCCCTTTTATCTAAGGGTATATCCTAGAGCTTAAACATGTCAATCCATGAAGGAAATTCTACCAATAAGGCCCCTCTGTTCAATGGAACAAACTTTGCCTTTTGGAAAGTTAGAATGAGAACCTACATAATGGCTTTAGGTGCAGATATCTGGGATGTGGTAGAGACTGGTTATGTAAAGCCAGTTGTGCTAGCTAATAAGGATGAAAAACTAGAATTTAGCTTCAATGCCAAGGCTATGAATGCTATCTTGAGTGGGCTTGCAGAAGCAGAATTCGTAAAAGTTATGCATCTAGGAACTTCCAAAGAAATGTGGGACAAACTCATTAACAATTATGAAGGTAATGAGAAGGTAAAGGATGCAAAGCTTCAAACCTACAGAATACAGTTTGAACAGTTGAAGATGAAGGAAGATGAAACTATTGGAAAATACTTTCTCAGAATAGAAGAATTGGTAAATGCAATGAAGGAACTTGGTTAAACAATTGGGGAACCTTCTTTAGTTCAGAAAATCTTGAGATCTCTCCTAGATAGGTTCAACCCGAAGGTCCCTGCTATAGAAGAACTTAATGATCTGAAAACCTTGCAATTTGACCAACTTCTCGGAACATTGAATGCATATGAAATGAGAATAGTTAAAGATAAACCCACCTCCAGAGAAGCATCATTTAAAGCAGACAAGAATGAGGATTCTGAGCCCGATGAAATTGAAGCAAAATTTGTGAAGAGATTGAAGAAGGGATCAGGAAAGTACAAAGGAAAATTTCCCTTCAAATGTTTTAACTGTGGTAGGATAGGTCATTTTGCAAATAAATGTCCCCACAAAGGAAAGGATCAGACTTGTGATGATGAGGAGAAATACAAACACATAAATTTCTTTAAAGAGAATAACTT
>ML804707.1:333705-385822 GCA_009831015.1 Picea engelmannii
TGACTGTATTGATGTAAAAATTGATGAAGGAATCCCAGCAAGAGAGGTGTACGGTAATGAATCTTCTACAGAAGACACAGCTAAAGATGAAGATGAACAGGTCCAAGAATCAGAAAACAAAGACTCTGAATCAGATGAAGACTCAAACACTCAGACATACTCAAATCAGAAGTCAACTACAAATTCCTCCTCCAGAATCATTCAAAAGAATCATCCTACAAGTCAAATAATTGGAGAAAAAGAAAAAGGGGTACAAACCAGGAGAAAGCTAATCAAAACCACTGAACAATCTCATATAGTTCTCATCTCCATGCTGGAACCCAAGAATTTCAATGAAGACAACACAAATGATCACTGGGTTAAAGCAATGAATGAAGAACTTGATCAGATTGAGAAAAACAATACATGGGAGATGGTTCAAAGACCCTAAGGTAAAAACGTCATTGGCTCCAAATGGATCTTTAAGAATAAAATGAATGAGCAAGGACAAGTTGTCAGGAACAAAGTGAGGTTAGTCTGTAAAGGCTATGCTCAGATAGAAGGACTGGATTTTGATGAAACATTTGCGCTCGTAGCAAGATTAGAAGCTATAAGAATGTTTCTTGCCTATGCTTGTCATAAAAGGTTTAAAGTCTACCAAATGGATGTCAAGTCAGCCTTTCTCAATGGACATTTAAGTGAAGAAGTCTATATGGAACAACCAGAGGGTTTCAAATTTTCTAATAAACCTGACTTAGTATGCAAGTTGAAGAAAGCTTTATATGGTTTAAAACAATCCCCTCAAGCCTGGTATCACAGACTGGATACGTATCTCAAAGACAAAGGGTTCAAGAGAGGAACAACTGACATCAATCTGTATATTAAGATAGAGGATAATGAGTTGCTCATCATATTGGTCTATGTAGATGACATCATCTTTGGATGTAATAAGGAATCACTGGTACAATGGTTTTCTTCTGCCATGGAGTCTGAATTTTAAATGTCTATGATAGGAGAACTGTGATTTTTACTTGGTCTGCAAATTACTCAGAGGTCCGATGGGATCTTCATTTCTCAAGAAAACTATTTAAGAGAAATGCTGAAAAGGTTTCAAATGGAATATTCTAAACTAGTGGGTACACCTATGGTAACTAGATGCAAATTAAGCAAGGATGATGATTCACCTGATGTTGATCAAAGCTCATATTGATCAATGATAGGAAGCTTGTTGTACATCACAACATCTCTCCCAGACATAATGCATGCTATAGGAATGGTAGGAAGATATCAGTATGCTCCTAAACAGAGTCATTTGCAATCCGTCAAAAGAATATTCAGGTACTTAAAAGAAACAATGACTTATGGTCTGTGGTATCCCAGAAATCAAAGTCTTCAGTTGACTGCTTATTCATATGCTGATTGGGCAAATTGTGTTGATGAGAGGAAGAGCACCAGTGGAAAAGCATTCTTTTTGGGTAACTCCTTAGTAGCATGGATTAGTAAAAAGCAAGGTTCCATCTCTCTATCAACCACAGAGGCAGAGTACATTGCTGCTGCTACCTGTTGCACCCAGGTATTATGGATGATTCAGACACTTGCAGACTTAGAGGTAAAATATACTGCACCTATCCCAATTCATTGTGATAACACAAGTGCCATTAGTGTGTCTAAAAATCCTGTCCTCCACTCCAAGACAAAACATATTCCCATAAAATATCATTTTTTGAGAGAGCAGGTCACCAATCAGATTGTTCAGGTCCATTGCATTCCCACTACATAACAAATTGCAGACATCTTTACTAAGCCCCTCACCAAGACACCATTTGAATATCTCAGACAGAAGTTGGGTGTCATTTTGTTTCATATCTAAAAGAGTCCATCTTGTTAGGGGGAGATTTGTATTCTTTGATTATCTGATGCCTTTAAATTTACTGCAATAGCTCAGGGGGAGCATGTCTCTTCTTTGACATTGATGTCAAAGGGGGAGAAAGGAGTCGAGTTCAAAATGTTTCGGGAACAGAGTCGAGTCTGAATGGCCGAATGCAGAGGAGAGTTGGGTCTGGAGTTGGGTCTGAATGCAAGTATTTGCATCAATTCCAAAGGGGGAGATTGTTGGCAAATTCAGTGAACAGACAACGAATGCTTGTCATTGATGGCAACAATGAAGATGACAGGAAAACATAAGACAAGTTCAGAGAGGTGAATGATCGAAAGCAGTGAATGATAAAACACAGCAAGAGCCATTAGATCTGGTGCAGGGTCGCTGACAGCCGTCAGATCTGCAGAAGCTGAGAGGGAGATAAGCCTCGGGAGAAAGAAGATAAGTCCCAACAAGCATCGGGATATCAACCATCGGGAAATCAGAGTTCTTGAGGTCCTGTTCATTGGGACAACAACAGTCGCGAAATCCTGACGAGATCTGGACCGTCCATTCATGTGGATGCGTGGCAGCGATCGATCGCCATCGACAGAAGCTCGACAAGAGGCTTCATCAGAGAATCGGGGATCGGGACTTTGAAATGTCCAATTCACTTGACAACAAGAACCCCAAAATCGCGATATGCGATTTCGTGATTTAATCGCAGCCATCAAATCAAACTTTTGTTCTAGACCATTGATCCAGCTTCATCTCGGAGTTTCCTAACTCGTGACTTGGAGAGGTGAGATGATTCATCTCCAGATTCACGAGATGCGAGATAGCGAGTTAATCGTGGACCGTTGGATCTAGGGACACGTGGCACAACCAGGGAATGACAGGTGTCAGGTAGATTCAACACTTCAGACACATGTAAGTCATGAATCAGAGTGACACGTAGCAGTATTTAACACGTGTCAAACCACGTGTGACGTCAGCAGAGTATCGGAGTTTCACGGATCGCGAATTCGAGAGGCCAAGAACTCATTGCATCAAGAATGATGATTTCATGATATGTGAAATCGCAAAATGATCTGAGCCATAGGATCAAGTTTTGATCAGGACCGTTGATCACAGCCCGTATCAGAGTTTCGGGGATCACGAATTCATGAGACAAAGAACTCAATACAACAAGAATCCCAATTTTGCGATGTGCGATACCACGATCCAATCGTGGCCGTTGAAACAAGTTCATATCTGGACCGTTGTCTCAACTCTGTGTCGGAGTTTTGCGAATCGCAATATGGAGAGACATAAGGCTGTGGTCATAGCCCTTGGTCATGGGAAGAGAAGGAGTCAGTCCGGATAATCTCCACATCGGAGTTTCGAGGATCGAGATTTATAAGTGACTAAAACTATGAACACCAAGAGTGACAAAATCGCGATATATGAAATCTCGATTGGATCTGAACCATTGGATCAAGTATTGATCGTAGGGATACTATTGCATGCAACAGTAAAACTACCAGAAACCACTGATGGTTTCAGCCAGAGGACTAGAAGACACTTGGGAAAACGGCCAGAGAAGCTGAAGAGTTACGATGAAGATCACGCAGAGCACTCGAGAGATGGAGAAGATTGGCGCAGTTGGAGCATGTAAAGGAATGAAGAACATTGCATGCACAAAGTACAAAGAATATATAAATACAAAGTACAGAGAAGAGAAGTTGTTGTTGTTATTGGAAGTTGTGGTGAGTGTTGTTGGTAAAGGTGATTCAGGTGTGAAGAAGGAGGAGAGTGCAGCAGCTGAATAGCACAGAAGAGGAACTGTGTAGGGAATGGAGATGGCGGACAGAGAATAAAAAGCAGAAGACCAGACAACACAAGTGATGTGAGCAGAAAGGCAATGAGGCAGACAGAGCAACTAAATGCAGCAAAATAGTGATAAGTCGGGTAAGCCACTGTTGAACATTATATCACTGTAATAAGTTTCAGAAACAAAGAATTATATTTTAGGGTGGTAGGGAGGTGCTAGGGAGGACTATTGTTCTCAGAGGTTCAAGTGGGTGCTTGAACACAGGGAGTTGGTGCTAGGAAAAAACAGGGAGTTGGTGCTTCCTTCTAGTTGGTGCTAGGAAAAACCAGGGAGTTGGTGCTTCCTTCTAGTGGGTGCTAGAGAAAACAAAGAGTTGGTGCTCTCAACAAGTTGCAGCTTGCTAAACAGAGGTTGTAGCCTCATTATGAGTTGGTGCTCATGTGTATGATACTGTAAAGAATGTAACCATTACTTATCATATAAAAGAAAATAGGTTTTTACCCTGCATGGGTTTCCTCAGGAAATATCTGTCTCTGTGTTTCTCATATATGTGAATGATGCTGAAAGTGCCATTGTTTATTTCCCTGCATTATTGTGATTATCATTCAGTATCTCTATAAAGAGTTTAAAAGAACCATAATTGTTTAAGCACAAAAACAACTGATTCACCCCCCCCTCTCAGTTGTCCAACAGTTGTTTGGTTTTTGAAACCCCGAACCTCGAAATCCCAAAATGTTATTTCCTTTCTTTTTCACAATTCAGGAAATGTTGTATGTTGGATGTTTGGCTATGAAAACTGTGAAAACCCGAACTCTGAAATCGTGAAATGTTGGTCACCTTTCGCGATTTCGGCAGTTGTTGTGTGTTGATGTTGGGTTGTTGTACTCGCGAAACCCCGAAACCCCCGAAGTGTTGGGCCCACAGTCTCTTTGTATTTTGGATCTTTGTCAAATAGTGTGGTCCATTGTATTTTTCGGCATTAGTAATCGTCAAAACCCGATTATGCTCTTTTTTCCACAAAAATTGTAGTAACATGGTAAGAATGTTTGTTATAGGAACAACTCTAGTAGTGTAATGAATGGACTAGTAAAAGAACATTGGAGAGTCTTCATTCTGGATAGAGGTATGGAAGTAATAGACTGTATTACAAGTCGTTTGTATCGCAAACATATGGTATGTAAGGATTTGGCCATAAAATCCCAAAGTTATTTGTATTGTTAAGACTGTGGTAGTGTTATAGATAGAAACAGATAGAAAAGTAATTATAAATTACAGGATCTTAGATAAACATTGAAGTGATGAGTAAACACTTTTTATATCGTCGATTAGGAAACTTTAAGTTGAATGGTAAGGACAGCCGACGACAGTAAGGATTCTAACAAATTTTTAGACTCAAGCCTTATAACATAAAGCTTACTTGCTTGAAATCTCGAAACTTTTCATGGATAAATGTACACAAAAAAAAAAAATTGTGAAAGTTTTTAAGTTACATTACGTATGGTATCAGAGAAAAATTTACAACACTAGGCCTGAACAGGACCACATTAATTTCTTAGTATATATTCTATGTTATGAAAAAACTAATAAATCTTGTGGATTACAAACATAAAGCTTTTATGTTTTTTGTTGAATAATGGCAACTCAAGAAGGTGCAGAAATCAAGGTGGAAGAGAATCCGCAGTAAGGACCTCCTGAAGAGCCAAGACAGAACAATGATTGAACTTCACCCACAGAGGTGTTGGAAATAATGAGGAACCTTGTTGTTGAACTACAGGTTTTCAAGGCCGATAATGAAAAATTGAAGAAGGCACAGCAGGAACAACAAGAGATAAATGAAGTCTTGTTGCATAGTATAGTAACCAACAAAATCCCAAAAGATGATAACCATGATGAAGAGGTCAGTAAAAGGGCCTCCAAGAATTCTGGTGCGAAGACAGAAAAAGGAGACAGTTCATTTGAAGGGACACCTTTAGCTGAAGACAAAACCATACCGGACAAAAAAAGAAACAAACCGACCACCTTGAAGGAGAATTTAAAAATATTAAACCAACTACTTTTGATGGAGAATTCAAGACAGGAGAAGAAGCCGAGGCATGGTTGTTGGACATCAAAAAATAATTCCAAATATACAACTATTCCAGTAACATGAAGGTTAGAATGGCCATCTACAATTTGAAAGGGAAGGCCAGCATCTGGTGGCAGGACCTGAAACTGGCCAAGGGCCTAAAGGAGAAACAATTGGAATGGTCTGTCTTCAAGAAGTATTTCAAGAAACAATACCTTTCTGAAAGCTATTATGAAAGGAAGATTAAATAATTTTGTGAGTTACTACTTTGACAAATGATGATGGAGGACCTTATAAATAAATTTTTGGAACTACTAAGGTTCGTACATTACATCCGGGAGGATAAGGTAAAAATCCAGTGATTCTTAAGCTGTTTACCATAGTCCTACAGGGACAAAATTAAGTTTGAAAACCCCAAATCCTTGAGTGAGACATTTAGGAAGGCACGAATGTGCTATGACTAGTATAAACATCAAGTAGAGTTTCCCAAGACCTGGAAAGATAATAAACAATATGGAATGCACTAGCGAAAGAAGGGATACCAACCAACTCCTTATCGGAATGCAGCAAAAAGTTTCCCAGGGAAGGATTTTCACTCCAATCCTCCGAATACGGAAGGTAGCGATAAACCGATAAACCTGGTAATGAAGAAGTTTGGGGACAAATTCCACGAACCACTAAAGTGTTGGGAGTGTGGAGAGCCTCATATAAGGAGGAACTGTCCACGTTTAATTGCAGCAAACAAAAATTTTGTTCACAACTTGCAGGAAGCCTCAATAGTGGGAGACATGGGCAGAAGTCTGCATCGGATAAATGCAGCCATAGATGGTCAACAAGCTGACCACCAATCCTCGGTGGTAGAAATCGAAGGTAAATTCCATGACACTCAAATTTCTATTTTAATTGAACCTGGAGCTATGTTAATCTATATTACTCCCGATATGGTAGAGCTGAATAAACTTAAGAAACAAAAGCATGAAAAATCTTGGCTTGTACAACTAGCAATAGGTCCTAAAAGAAAAGTAGTTAACTTTATTTATGATCTTGAGTTCATCTTAGATGGTCAAAAGATAAGGACCAATTTGAAAATCCTACCACTAGGATCTTATGATATCATTATTGGGATGGATTGGTTGGAACAACACAAAGCAGTACTAGACTTTTATACAAAGATACTTAGGTACAAAGATAATTTTGGCACTGTTAGAACAACCCAAGGCATACCAAAACCTATGTCAGTCATACAAGTATCAGCGATGCAATTCAAGAAATTTATTAGAAAGGGATGTCAATTTTACGCCATCCAAGTAATGAATCTATTAGAAAAAGAAGATAAGCCTAAGTTAGAAGACTTTGTTGTCCTACATGAATTCAGAGACATGTTTGTTTATGAGATACCAAAATTGCCTCCTAGGAGAGAAATAGATTTCTCCATAGACGTACTACCCGGATCAACCCCTATCTCAAAAGCACCCTACCGAATGAGTCTACCAGAACTGACTGAATTAAAAATACACTTATAGAAATTGTTGGACAAAAAGTATATCAAACCAAGTGTCTCGCCATGGGGAGCACCAGTCCTCTTTGTGAAAAAAAAAAATGCTACTCTAAGACTATGTATCGATTATAGACAACTGAACAAAGTGACCATTAAGAACAAATACCCCTTAACCAGGATAAATGATCTGTTCGATCAAGTTGGTGGGGCCAAGATCTTCCCAAAATTAGATTTACGATCCGGTTATCATCAAGTTAGGATAAAGGACCAGGACATAAACAAAACAACTTTTCGTACAAGATATGGACACTACGAGTTTGTAGTCATACCTTTCAGACTCACTAATGCACCAACCACATTTATGTAGTTGATGAACAACATTTTCAGCCAGTACTTAGACAAGTTCGTAGTAGTATTTATCGAGGATATTCTAGTCTATTGTAAAACAAAGGAGGAACATGATGAACACCTAAGAATAGTTCTGCAAACACTAAGGAAACACAAGATATACGCAAAATTTGATAAATGTGATTTTTATCAAAAAGAAATACAATACTTAGGACACGTCATTTCCTTGGAAGGTATTGCCATAGATCTGGAAAATATTAAAGCCATTATGGAATGGTTGATACCTAAGGATGTGGTAGATATCTGGTCATTCATGGGAATCACAAGATATTATCGCAGATTTATAGAAGGGTTCTCGAAGATAGCCTACCCTATCACGTCATTATAGAAGAAAGGGACCAAGTTTAACTGGTTGCAAAATTGTCAAGACATATTTAATAAGTTAAAATAATTATTGACATCAATGCCCATTTTGAAGGTAGCAGACCCAAATAAAGACTTCACAGTATGTGTTGATGCAAGTAAAGAGGGACTAGGTGGTGTTCTAACTTAGGAAGGGCATGTGATTTGTTATGAGTCCCGAAAATTAAAAGAACACGAGTGAAACTATGTCACTCATGACTTAGAATTGGCAGTAGTAATACATGCCTTAAAGATGTGGCTACACTATATAATGGGCAGAAAATTCTTACTATTGACAGATAATAGCGGGGTGAAATATCTATTTAACCAACCAGACCTTAATGCAAGACAGGCAAGGTGGCTAGCTTTCCTAAGCGAATTTGATTTCAAGGTCAGACATATCAAGGGTAAGGAAAATAAAGTAGCAGATGCTTTAAGAAGAAGAGTCCATGGGTTATTTGAGATAAATATCAGCAGAGCAGAAAGTGACTTGGAAGAAAGAATAAAAACGACAGGTAATAACGACGGAAATTACACTAAGATGATGGTATAATTTCAAAACAGTATCACAAACTTAGATAAACCTGATATAAGTATTGACAAGAAGGGACTATTAAGATTTAAAAATAGACTTTACATACCAGATTCAATGGAGCTAAAATTAACCATTTTAGACAAAGTGCATAAGAAATCGTATTCTGGCCATCTAGGTTACCAGAAAACAATAACGACACTCAGAAAACTGTTTTACTGGCCTAACATGAAGGGAGAAACAATAGAGTACTTGGCTAGGTGACAAGATTGTCAGTAAGTTAAGGCTGAACACCAGCATCCAACCGACCTATTATAGCCATTACCAGTACCATAATGGAAATGGGAGACCATATCACTGGAATTTATAACAGGTTTGCCTAAAACTCAAAAACAAAATGATTCTATCATGGTTGTAATCAATAAAATCAGTAAGTGTGCACACTTTATTCTTGTAAAGTCTACTTTTAAAGCTATTAATATTGCTGAAATATTCATGAAATAAATTTTTAAACTGCATGGTGTTCCTAAAATGGTGATTTCAGATAGAGACGTAAAATTCACATCCGCTTTTTGGAAGGAACTGTTTGCAGGGATAAATACTAATTTAAATTTCAGTATGAGTTATCATCCACAAATGGATGGACAGACCGAAAGGACAAATCAAATCATAGAGGATATGCTCCACATGTATGTAAGAACAAAGCCGAACAAGTGGGAAGACTACCTACACTTGGTAGAATTGGCATATAACAATGGGTACCAAACTTCGACTAAGTTGAGCGCTTTCAAAATATTGTATGACAGAAAGTGTACAACTCCAATTAGCTGGGATAACCCGGCTCATAGACTCGTGGTTGGACCAGAGATGCTCCAAGAAATGGAGAACATGGTAAGGAAGGTACAACAAAACTTGAAAGAAGCACAGGACAAACAGAAGAGCTATGCAGATCAGAACAGAAGACACTTGGAATTTCAAGTGGGAGACCATGTTTATCTGAAGGTCAAAGCCCGAAAAATTTCATTGAAGCTAGGGAACTCTGACAAGCTGGCACCCAGGTTTTGTGGGCCCTTCGAGATACTAGCTTGAATTGGACCTGTAGCATATCAACTTGCACTTCCAGCTAATCTAAGAATTCATAATGTATTTCATGTATCTTTGTTGAAAAAGTATGTTCATGACCCTACTCATATGATTGATTGGAACTTGGTGCAGGTGGAACCCGAAGGCGAGTTCCAGGTGGAACCCCTGCACATTCTGGACCGGAGATAACTAGCACATCGAAACAAAGCCATCGCTCAGGTAAAGGTGAAATGGAAGCACTTTAGTCCTGAGGAGACCACTTGGGAATTGGAGGGAGATTTGCGGAAATCTCATCCAATACTGTTCCAGGAAAGGAATGAACACTGAGGATAGTTTTTACTGAAGGGGGAAAGGATGTCACATCCCCCAAAAATAATATATTTTATTTTTGTATGATGAAAATTTATTTATGTTTTTCGCAAATTTGAATCTGGAATTTTTTTTCCATTTATGGCAATTTTGAATTTCGAATTTAATAATTGTATTTAATTATTATGACTTTTGGGCAGAGATCTATTTGAAATCAACTAATTATTTGACTATGACACTTGTATCACAATATAATATTTATATTAACTGCATGAGGACAAATGGAACAACCATGTTAAAATCAGCTGACCATGACTCCATGAGTGGGGAACATCTTGGAACTACCTATGGACTGATTATTAGAAGTGGAAAATTAGATATTTGGCCACTGGCAGCCCCTAAAAATCAGGGATTAAGAGAGCTGCAAAAATCCCCAAAGGAGGGAAAAAAGACCTAGGAAAAAATTGATGAATAGCATATGCGAGGAGGCAGGACGTTGCCAAGTATGCTAGGAAAGGATTGCGAATTATATTGTTGTTATGAGCACTGCTGAGAGAGTGTGAGGTAAGGGGATAGCTACTGAAAAATCTAGAATATTGTTGAGGAGTCTCCAAGTTTTCCCTCATGGATTCATGGTCAAGCTAGGGGGTGAATCGGGCAAGTAGTTTGGGCTGCCATGTTCTATGGTTGGGAGGAACGTGGTTGTTCCCTTTGTCATCCTGCGGATTTGATTCAGATATGTTGATCTACCCCTCTCTATTCTGAATGGCTATGTTTTATCTGATGTCATGTGTCTATTAAATATGAACTGGAATAGTTTCCATTCTCTGTTTGAGTGATTTGATATCTGATGCATTATATTTAATTAGATCGGAACTGTAACGATGTCCATTTTCAGTTCGAATGTTTTTAATTATGTCATATTAAATCTGAACTAGAATAATTTACATTCTTTGTCTGAATGATTTTTCTGATGCACTATACTTGATTAAAATGAAACTGTAACGATTCCCATTTTCTATTCGTTATGAGGAATATATGTGAAGGAAATCCGTATTTATATAGTTGTAATACGTCTGCTGGAATATCCATACCTATCTTCTGAATTACATTTATTTGTTGTGGAAGATGAAGACCTTTCATAGTTATAATCTATCGGTCATCACGAAGTTCGTAATAAAACATCCAGACTCTAGAAAACTATTGCTCCTGTGAGTAAAATGGTAGATGGATGCACCTGTAATTTATATTTCTATAAGTAAGGAAAGGAGGTTATTAACATCAATAGGGTAGGTCCTTTCTGTGGTTAAAACCCCAAGAAACCAAATTCAGATGCCTCGGAACATCAATTATAATTACCAAACTCTGAGGGAATGATATTCTTATTCCTATATTTACCTAGATGTACAGATCTAGTATTGTTGGCATTTAATGCATTGAGTAGAAGAGACTCTAAGTGAACATAATAGGAGTTACCTTTTTCAGAAACTATTACCCTATGGTACTCCTTTTATAGATTATATGCGTATAAAACTCAGAAGTTAGATTTTTTGGAATTCTGATAGGTAAACGGATATTGAATCCTATTACACATATTGTTTCATAGAATGAAAGTAAGAATACCAGTACAAGGAAAAAAATCTTAGAATTATGAAAATAATGTGAACTTAGGCATTTGGGACTTGTTGGTTACATTTATGCGAAGTTCCCTTGCTTTTCCAAACCCTGAAACCTTGAATCCCGAAATACTGAAGTGTTGGTCCCACACCCTTACACCTTTCGGAATTTGGGAGTGGTTGTGTGTTGTTGTTTAGCATTTGAAACCCCGAATCCCAAAATCCCAAAGTGTTGGTCCTCCACCCTTTCACCTTTCAGAATTTGGGAGTGGTTGTGTGTTCTTGTTTAGCATTTGAAACCCCGAAACCCTGAATCTTGAAATCTCGAAGTGTTAGTCCCACATCCTTCCACCTTTTCAGAATTCGGGAGTGGTTGTGTGTTGTTGTTTGGTTTTTGAAACCTCGAAATCCTGAAATGTTAGTTCCTTTATTTTTCGCAATTCAAGAAATGTTGTATGTTGGATGTTTGTCTATGAAAACCGCGAAACACCGAACTCGGAAATCCCGAAATGTTGGTCACCTTTCGCGATTTCAGGAGTTGTTGTGTGTTGATGTTGGGCTGTTGTACTCGCGAAACCCCGAAACTCCCAAAGTGTTGGGCCCACAGTCTCTCTGTATTTCATATCTTCGACAAATAGCATGGTCCATTGTGTTGTTCAGCATTAGTAATCACCGAAACCCGATTAACCTCCATTTTCCACAAAAACTTTAGTAACATGGTAGGAATGTCTGTTATAGGAACAACTCTAGTAGTGTAATGAATGGACGAGTAAAAGAATGTTGGAGAGTCTTCATTCCGGATAGAGGTATGGAAGTAATGGACTGTATTACAATTTTTTTGTATCACAAACATATGGTATGTAAGGATTTGGCCATAAAATCACAAAGTTACTTGTATTGTTAAGACCGTGGTAGTGTTATAGATACAAACAGATAGAAAAGTAATTATAAATTACAGGATATTAGATAAACATTGAAGTGATGAGTAAAGAATTTTTATATCGTCGATTAGGAAACTTTAAGTTGAATAGTAAGGACAACCAATGAAAGTAAGGATTCTAACAAACTTTTAGACTCAAGCCTTATAAGAGAAAGCTTACTTGCTTGAAATGTCAAAACTTTCCATGGATAAATGTACAAAAAAAAAGAAAAATTGTGACAGTTTTTGAGGTACATTACATGCACCAAGTTCCAGTCAATCATATGAGTAGGGTCATGAATATACTTTTTCAACAAAGAAACATGAAATACATTATGAATTCTTATATTAGATGGAAGTACAAGTTGGTATGCTACGGGTCCAATTCGAGCTAGCATATCGAAGGGCCCACAAAACTTGGGTGCCAGCTTGTCACAATTCCCTAACTTCAACAAGCTCTTTCGGGCTTTGAACTTCAAATAGACATGGTCTCCTACTTGAAATTACAAGTGTCTTCTTTTCTGATCTGCATAGCTCTTTTGTCTGTCTCGTTCTTCTTTCAAGTTCCGTTGTACCTTTCTTACCATGTTCTCCATTTCTTGGAGCATATTTGGTCCAATAATGAGTCTCTCAGTCGGGTTATCCCATCTAATTGGATTCGTACACTTTCTGCCATACAATATTTCGAAACGGCTCAACTTAGCCGAAGTTTGGTACCCATTTTTATATGCGAATTCTACCAAGTGTAGGTAGTCTTCCCACTTGTTTGATTTTGTTCTTATGTACATGCGAAGAATATCGTCTATGATTTGGTTTATCCTTTCAGTCTATCCATCCATTTGTGAATGATAGATGGTACTGAAATTCAAGTTAGTGTTTAGCCCTACAAACAATTCCTTCCAAAAAGTAGATGTAAATTTTACATCTCTATCTGAAATCACCATTTTAGGGATACCATGCAGTCTAAAAAATTCTTTCATGAATATTTTAGCAATGTCTATAGCTTTAAAAGTAGACTTTACAGGATTGAAGTGTGCAAACTTATTGAGTTTATCGATTACCACCATGATAGAATCATTATGTTTCTGAGTTTTAGGCAAACCTGTTATAAAGTCCATTGATATAGTCTCCCATTTCCATTCTGGTACTGGTAATGGCTGTAATAGACTGGTTGGATGTTGGTGCTCGACCTTAACCTACTGACAATCTTGGCACCTACCCAAGTATTATGTTGTTTCGCCCTTCATACTAGGACAGAAAAATAATTTTCTAAGTGTTGTTATTGTTTTCTGGTAACCTTGATGGCCAGAATATGGTTTCTTATGCACTTCCTCCAAAATTGTTGATTTCAATTCTGCTGAATCTGGTATGTAAAGTCTATTTTTAAGTCATAATAGTCCTTTCTTGTCGATGCTTAGATCCAGTTTGTGAGAGTTGGTGGTCCTGTTTTGTAATTATGTCACTATCTTAGTGTAATTTACGTCCTTAATACATGCCATCCTTACTCTTTGTTCCAGATCACTTTCATTCCTACAGATGTTTATCTCAAATAACCCATGGACTCTTCTGCTTAAAGCATCTGCTACTTTATTTTCCTTACCCTTGATATGTCTAACCTCGAAGTCAAATTCGCTCAAGAAGGCTAGCCACCTTGCTTGTCTTGCATTAAGATCTGGTTGGTTAAACAAATATTTCACCCCTCTATTATCCGTCAATAGTAGGAATTTTCTACCCATTATATAGTGTCGCCACATTTTTAAGGCATGTATTACTACTGCCAATTCTAAGTCATGAGTGACATAATTTCACTCCCGTTCTTTTAATTTTTGGGACTCGTAATAAATCACGTGCCCTTCCTGAGTTAGAACACCACCTAGTCCTTCTTTACTTGCATCAACACAAAATGTGAAGTCTTTATCTGGGTCTGCTACCTTCAAAATGGGTGCCGATGTCAATAATTCTTTCAGCTTGTTAAAGTTGTCTTGACACTTTTGCGACTAGTTAAACTTGGTTCCTTTCTTTTTTAGTGATGTGATAGTGTAGGCTATCTTGGAAAACCCTTCTGTAAATCTGCAATAATATCCGGTGATTCCCATGAATGACCGGATATCTGCCACATCCCTAGGTACTGGCCATTCCATAATGGCTTTTATCTTTGTTGGGTCTACGGCAATACCTTCTAAGGAAATGACACGTCCTAAATATTGTATTTATTTTTGATAAAAGTCACATTTGTCGAATTTTGCATATAGGTTGTGTTTCCTTAAAGTTTGCAAGACTATTCTTAAGTGTTCATCATGTTTTTCCTCCATTTTAGAATATACCAGAATATCATCGATAAATACTACTATGAACTTGTCTAAGTACTAGCTGAAAATGTTGTTCATCAAGCACATAAATGTGGCTGGTGCATTAGTGAGTCCGAAACGTATGACTAGAAACTCGTAGTGTCCATATATTGTTCGAAAAGTTGTTTTGTTTATGTCCTCATCTTTTATCCTAACTTGATGATAACCGGATCGTAAATACAATTTTGAAAAGATCTTGGCCCCACCAACTTGATCGAACAGATCATTGATCCTTGGTAAGGGGTATTTGTTCATAATGGTCATTTTTTTCAGTTGTATATAATCGATACATAGTCTTACAGTACCACTTTATTTTTCACGAAGAGGACTGGTGCTCCCCATGGCGAGACACTCGGTCTGATATACTCTTTGTTCAACAATTCATGTAATTGTATTTTTAATTATGTTAGTTCTGGTAGACTCATTCGGTAGGGTGATTTTGATATAGGGGTTGATCCGAGTAGTAAGTCTATGGAGAAATCTATTTCTCTTCTAGGATTTAATTCTAGTATCTCATCCATAAACATGTCTCTAAATTCACATAAGACAGGAAATTCTTCTAACTTCGGCTTAACTTCTTTTTCTAACAGATTCGTCACTAGGATGGCATAAACTTGGCATCCCTTTCTAATACATTTCTTAAGTTGCATCGCTAAAAAATTTCTGACTGATACAGGTTTTGGTATGCATTGGGTTGTTATAACAGTGCCAAAGTCATCTTTATAGCTAAGTATCTTTGTATAATAGTCTAGTACTGCTTTGTGTTGTTCCAACCAATCCATCCCGATAATCATATTGTAAGATCCTAGTGGTAGGATGTTCATATTGGTCCTTATATTTTGACCATCTAAGTTGAACTCAAAATCAGAAATACAGTTAACTACTTTCCTTTTAGTACCTATTGCTAGTTGTACCAACCATGATTTTGCGTGCTTTAGTTTCTTAAGTTTATTCGAATATACTATATTAGGATTAATATAACTTAACATAGCTCCAGGGTCAATTAAAAAAAAAAATCGAGTGTCATTTATTTTAACTTCGATTTCTACCACCGAGGACTGGTGGTCAGCTTGTCAACCATCTATGGTTGCATTTATCCAATACAGGCTTCTGCCCACGTCTCCCACTATCGAGGCTTCCTGCAGATTATGAACGACAGTTCTATTTGCTAAAGTTAAATGTGGACAATTCCTTTTTAGATGAGGTTCTCCACACTCCCAACACTTTAATGGCTCATGAATGTTTTCCCCAAACTTCTTTGTTCCCAGGTTTACTGTTTACCATTACCTTGCGTATTCGGATGATTGTAGTGAAAATCCTTCCTTGGGAAAAAATTTTGTTGCATTCCAATAAGGAGCTAGCTAGTATCCCTTCTTCTGCTGGTTGATTCGATCTTGCTTTTTATCCTTCCAGGTCTTGGGAAACTCTAGCCGATGTTTATACTAGTCGTAGCACATTCGTGCTTTCCTAAATACCTCACTCAAGGATTTGGGGTTGTCAAACTCAATTCTGTCCTAGTAGGACTGTGGTAAACAACTTAGGAATCGCTGGATTTTTACCTTATCCTCCCAGATGTATGGTACAAACCTTAATAGTTCCATAAATTTATTTATAAGGTCCTCCATTGTCATCTATTTGAGTCGTAACTTGTAAAATGCTTTTTCCTACCTTTCATAATAGATTTCAGAAAGGTATTTTTTCCTGAAATACTTCTTAAAGTCGGACCATTCCCACTGTTTCTCCTCTAGGCCCTTGGCCAATTTCAGGTCCTGCCACCAAATGCTAGCCTTCCCCTTCAGATTTTAGATGGCCATTCTGACCTTCATGTTGCTGGAATAGTTGTAGATCTGGAAGTATTTTTTGATCTCCAACAACCATGCCTCAACTTCTTATCCTGTCTTAGATTCTCCATCAAAGGTAGCTGGTTTAATCTTTTTAAATTCTCCTTCAAATTGGTCTACTTGTTTTCTTTTTCAGTCTGGTATAGTTTTGTCTTCAGCTGAAGGTGTCCCTTCAGACGAACTATATCTTTTTTTTGTTTCTGGTCCAGAATTCTTGGAGGCCCTTTTGCCGACTTCTTCATCATGGTTATCATCTTTTCATATTTTCTTGGTTACTATACTACGCAACAAGACTTCATTTATCTATTGTTGTTCCTGTTGTGCTTTCTTCAATTTTTCATTGTTGGCCTTGAAAACCTGTAGTTCAACAATAAGATTCCTCATTGTTTCCAACACCTCCATGGGTGAGCTTACATCAATGTTCTATCTTGGATCTCAAGGAGATCCTTGCTGTGGATTTTTTTCCATCTTGAATTATGCACCCTCCTGAGCTGCCATAGTTTACAAAAATAGAAAGAGATTTATGTTTGTATCCATAAGATTGATTAGTTTTACATAAATCAAAATAAATACTAAGATGCTAATGTGGCCCTGTTCAGGCCCAATGTTGTAGCTTTTTCTCCGATACCATATGTAATGAACCTCAAATTTATCATAAAAAGAAAAATTCTTCTTCGTAACAATAATTCTAATTTACTTGATAGATTCATTCTTAGGATAAGATGACTTCTTTTCTATTATTAAATTATGATAAGTTTCTTATATTATGGTTACCCATGCAGACACTTTTATTCAACCAACCTATAGGTGTCCAGGTCATGCTAAGTTAAATGTCCATTACTCTAACATTTTCGTAAGTCCTAAATCTTCCAAAAACATTTATACGTATCATACACATACTATACTAAAACTTGGACTATGGAGGACTTGAGAGTTGTGATCCTAGAATTCTTTCCATGTGTGAATAACATTTTTCACATACCCACTACGACAAACATAAAGTTTTCTCTCTTTCTCAAGGGATAGAATCACTGAATTCCTATGGGGCCTAGCGCAGGCTAGCTCTTCTCTTATCCACTGCCATGTAATCGTTGGTTACGACCACAAGCCAAGCCAAGAGGCACCTTTCACATTTCACGACTCATTGATGCAAGAGAGTCAATTCTTTAGACTCTTCAAACCCCAAAAACTGAAATCTTACCTTTGATGAGATCGATGGCTGCCCTGATTCGACGGTCCTGGCCATATCGGGATTTCATTAACCGGGAGTTTGAAAATGTAGCGACCCCAAATATCTTGTCACTCCAATCCCCAAATTCTGATATGGGAATTCGTGTATGAGATCAACGATTCTCGTTGATCTAGATCTGACGGTCACTATCCCTCCTGAGCTTAAGGGTGTTTTGAAAGACACTCAGTCTTAAAAGTGCATCAAGGTTTCATATACTGGAATTTTGTGACTTTCGAAGACGAGGGGTATTTCCCTTTGGTTCCCCGATTTCTGAAACGTCAAAACTTAATCACACCAGCTTATCCTTAGAGTGCATCGGGGTTTTGTATACCGGGATTTCACGACATGCGAAGACGAGGTGTCTTGCCCTCTGGTTTCTCGGATGCTAAAACACCGAAATTTAATCAGACTAAACTGATTTCAATCATGGTCTGATTGTCACTCTTGATCTTTCATACACTCTGAAACTTCCAAGGGGTTTCTCGACCTCTGCACTCCATGTAGGATTCTTGCACACAACGGTGCAATCCTTCCTGAGCCTGTCCAGGAATTAGGGAGTTCTAGGTTTGGATTGCCTCGCAGAGGGCCTGTGCTGATATGTACTACCTCTCTTGAGCTTAACAACCTTCATCTCCAAAAGAATCTAAACAATTAAGAAGGTTGGCAAGCGTACATTAAATTGGGTCATGGGTCTACGAAATCACAGTTCGTGACTCTGGCTTATGTCTCCATAGGACACATGCATTTACAAGTATAAGTAAGCTTAAGGGTTACAGAATGATTTCATTTCAAATGGGGGTTTCGCGCCCTTCATATTACATTCCAGAATTTGCCCTGCTTTAAACGATGTTATTTCCAATTTATTCCAGTACTTTAACATGTAGAAATTAGACCAAATCGACTTACAATTTCTTATGAATACCTATTGAAATGTTTATACTTTGTGTACTATAGGTTTTCCTGTAGATAATTTTGTAATTATTTCGATTACAACTCATACATAATTACATCCCAAGTATCTACGTACCCAGATATCATAAATGTTTAATATATATGAGAAAGGGACTCCGTTCACTTATTGTATTTCTGCATAGTCATAACCTACAAGGAAATAAACATACGAAACTTTGAATACTTAAATATGTATGACCTCTATCCCGGATGAATATCCTCCATCGTTTCTACTAGTCCATTCAATACAGTAACAAATAATTCTTACTAAGTTCCTAGAGTTTTGTGAAAATAAAGGTCAATCGGTTTTCGGTGATCAAACATAATAAACAAAGGACCACGTTGTTTGTCGAAACACGAAATGTGGAAAGAGTGTGGGCCCCGCACTTCGGGGTTTTGGGGTTCAGGATTTCCCGATTTCAAATGCCAAAACACCAACACCCAAAAACTCCCAAATTGCGAAAAGTGAAAGGAAAGTGGGACCAACACTTCGGGGTTCCGGGGTTCAGGATTTCGCGATTTCAAAGGACAAACTCCAAGACACAACAACTCATGAATTGCGAAAATTGAAAGGAAAGTGGGACTAGAACTTCGGGGTTTCGGGGTTCAGGATTTCGCGATTTCAAATCCAAAAAATCAATTTTGTTATTTAATCTCTTTTTAGAATCACCCACTCTACCAATAAACTTGAAATAACTAAATGATCGGGTTCGGAATTGGTAAAACAAATGATTACTATGAAAACTCAATAAAAAAATTCATAATCGCACAACAAACCTCCAAAGCAAGGAATAAACAAATCAATTCAGGAAATACTTCAACAGACCTGCTCAATCTGGATACTCATAGATAGATCTGTTTGATATTGCGATTACAAAAATTATAACCTTTGCCTATAGACGAATTCATACTTTCAAATTCACTTGCACAAGATAACTCTGTCTCAAGTTTTTAATTCACGAGGGGCAAACCCATAATTTATTCTTTGATTATAAAACTACATGCAATCAACTGACCCACAGGAAATTATTCTTTCAAGACTTAACCAGGCCTGATTTCGCAACTAGTCGATTGATGGAATTTAATATTTACCCAACAATAAAATGCAACGGAGATAATCACATTCGATTCGATCTTTTGTCCATAACATTACTCAATACATGATTAACATATGCATTACATACGTGATTGAATCATTCTCCAAAGAATGAAAATTATTTCAGTTTCGATTTAACGAAATACATTGCGCCAGATATAAAATCATTTAGATAGAAAATGGAAATACTTTCAGTTCTGAATTAATGAATACATTGCATCAGATATAAAATTGTTTAGATGGAAAATGGAAATCATTTCAGTTCTGAATTAAAAAAATACATTGCATCAGATATAAAATCATTTAGATGGAGAAGGAGTAGAGAAACATATCTGAACCAGATCGTGGTAATAAAAAGGGAATAGCCACGTTCCTCCCAACCATAGAACAGGGTAGCCAAATCACTTGCCCAGTTCACCCCCTAGCCTGACCATGAATCCATGAGGGCGAATTTGGAAAACTCCTCCTCAGCAATGTCCACAATTCCAGTGTTTTTCCTCTTTCCTTAGACTTACGCAACAGTGCTCATAATAGCAAGAAGAAGAATCAACTTTCTCTTTTTTTCCCCAGCATACTTGGCAGCATCATGTCTCCTTGCATATGCTATTTATCAATTTTTCCCAGGTCTTTTTCCCTCCCTTGGGAATTTTTGTAGCTTTCTAAATCCCTGATTTCCAGGGGCTTCCAATGGCCAAATCACTGATTTTCCACTTGTAATAATCATCCCAGAGGTAGTTCCAACATGTTCCCCACTCATGGAGTCATGGTCAGTTGATTTTAACATGGTTGTTCCATTTGTCCTCCTGCAATCAATATAAAATATTATGTTTTCATACAAGTGTTATAGTCCAATAGTTAGTTGAGTCAAAATAGGTCTCTTCCCAAGAGTGATGATAATTAATTACAATTATTAAATTCGAAATTCGGAACTGCCATAAATGGTAAAAAATTTCCAAATTCGAATTTACTAAAAACGGAAATAAATTTCAAGCAATTTTAAATTTCAAAATATTTTATTTTTGGGGATGTCATAACACGAATCTTAGTAATTCGAGGAATTGATTTATAAGATCCTTTATTGTCATCTCACTAAGTCGTAACTCATAAAATTATTTCGTTTTCCTTTCATAGTAGCTTTCAGATAGGTATTATTTCTTGAAATATTTCTTGAAGTCCGACAATTCCATCTATTTCTCTTTTAAGCCCTTAGCCAACTTCAGATCTTGCGACTAGATGTTGGCCTTTCCTTTTAGATTGTAAATGGCCATTCTTACCTTCATATTGTTAGAGGAATTGTATACCTGGAAATATTTTTTGATGTCTAATAACCATGCTTCAGCTTCCTCCCCTGTTTTGGATTCTCCATCGAAGGTAGTTGGTTTAATTTTATTAAATTCTCCTTCAAGGTGGTCTACTTGTTTTCTTTTTTTGTCTGTTTTTGTTTTTTCTTCAGCTGACGGTGTGCCCTCAGACGAACTGTCTCCTTTTTCTTCTTATGGCCCCGAGTTCTTGGAGGACCTTTTTCTGACCTCTTCTTCATTGTTATCATCCTTTGGGATTTTCTTAGACACTATACTGTGCAACAAGACTTCATTTATCTCTTGTTGTTCCTACTCTGATTTCTTCATTTTCTCATTGTCGGCTTTGAAAACCTGCATCTCAACAATAAGACTCCTCATTGTTTACAACACTCCGTAGGTGAGCTTATGCCACTGTTTTGTCTTGGATCTCCAAGAGGTCTCTTCTCTGGATTTCCTTCAATTCTAATTTATGTATCATCCTAAGCTGCCATAATTAACACAAAACAGAAAGGGTTTTATGTTTGTAACAATAAAGGTTTTATTAGTTTTTCATGAACAAACTTATATTCTTAAGTAAATCAGATGGCCCTATTCAAGGTCCAAGTGTTGTAACTTTCACTTTGATACCATATGTAATGAACCTCATGTTTACAACAAAGAAAAAAATGGTTTATATAGTTTCTTGGTAAGAAAAGGGGTCCTAGTTATGAAACTCTATTGTCGACTTGGTTATGAAACTCTATAATAAAACTTTTCATTAAAATTCTATTCTAAAAAAAAACCTTGTTACAAACTCCTAGATTTCTACTTACCACAAGATTCCCTATTTATGTCATGAGTAGAAAGGTTATAAGGAAACATCCCTAGGACTTTGGAAAATCCCCTTCTTCCTTTAATATTTACCCGTATCCATATAGGCTACGTAAATAAGGGTAGTCTTACAATAAAATTGCAACTTGTTTTAATTAATACAAGGCTCCAGGTTCGCGCACACGCCCACTTGTTGATGTTATCCTGGGAAAAATTTAACTAGTTCTTATCCATAATAAACATGCGGTCAGGATTTACTCTTACATGAGGCAACTAAGATAACTACCAAGTCTTGGTTATTTTGTGGCTCTTAAAATTGTTGGTTGAAGTGTAATGAAAGTACTAGACCCAAATTCCAATGGAATCTTGACAACTAGGCTCTAACTGTTGTCTTGGACTAACATAGAGGGGAGAAAGGTTTTAACCACGAGTCATGACGGTGTCAAATTGTGACATTATTTAAGTGGAAGAGATGGTTTATGGTCGTATTAGTTAAATCTCTGTAACTTCATTAATGGTCATCCTGCAAATTCCTCTATATTTAATGGGATCCATACCCAAAGTGTCACACTCAATCTGCCACTGTCGCATGGCTAAACGTGTAGCTTAGGGTTGGAGTAGGTTCATAGTTTTGGCATTCTAGAGTTTTTATGAAGAGGTTCTACATACCACAATTTTAGAGTCGAAGTCTATAAGTGATGAAGGTCGGTCCATGGTGTAACTAACGATGCAGTCTGAAACCCTAGTAAGTTCTTCCTTAAAAATAAGGAGATGTAATCTTCGTAAATAACGTTAAGTGTTTTGTTGTTTTGTAAGTTACTGTTGTGTCCTTTTCATTCCTGATGTGTTCTTCCTGGTGGGAAATTTCTCCTTTTGTTAGTCATTTGATATCCCTCTACAGTAGTTACGGGAGTCTTTTGGAGTTAGGGTTGCTTGATAGCATATGCCACCCTTTAAATAAGTAATAAGCTCTCGTTTAAACAAAGGGAGGTTAAATGTCTTACGAAGGGTCTCCCTATGAAAAGGCCTATGGCGCGTACATACTTCATTTGATATTCGTTATTCCTATTTTCCATTCTTCCTTAAAGAACCTCATGGATATATAGAGCCTCTTTTTGTTTGTTAGGGTAGTATGATACATTTATTTTATCTATATCCCATGTGATGATGGAGTCGTCATTCTGTATGTTTATCAGACCCTTGTCAATTTGTATATCGTAGAAATATGAGTGTTGTTTGGAGGACACAGAACAATAAATGTGCAATGTTGAGCCAACCAATCCGCAAGTCTTCTTGTCAATTTGTATATTGCGAAAATCTGGGTGCTATTTGTAGGACTCAGAGAAATAGAGGCCCAATTTTGAGCCTGACATCCCGAGAACCCACGATCCAAAAGGTGGCTAAGTATGGAATGCGGGATCCATACAAATATCAATATTTAATATTAATAATTTAGTATTTGAAAAAAAAAAATTTAGATAATGTTAGATAGTTGATCAAGCTATCCATCCATAAACAATCGCAATCTTGAGCCTTCTAGTCCCGGAGTCTGTCTGTAAATTTGTATATCGGGGAACTATAAGTGTTGTTTGGAGGACACAGAACAATAGAAGTGCAATTGAGCCAATAATACCACAGGTCCACCTGTCAATTTGTATGTCACGGAACTCTGGGTGTTATTTGTAGGACATAGAACAATAGAGGCTCAATTTTTATCCCGCCATCCCGAGAACCCGTGATCCAAAAAAGTGGCAAAGTATGGAATGAGGGATCTGTACATGCTCTATAAAATCTCATGTCGATACTTTATAAAAGTACATATTTAGTATGTATTACTTGTTTATTGCCAAAAATGAAATTCTATTGTTTTGTTTCCTGCAAAAAACACATGCAGTTTCGCGATATACAAATTAACAGATGAAGCATACAACCGAGAACAAAGTAAACTCATGGATCGTATTCCTTAGTCATCGTTTTCCATGCCTTCCACCTTCACACTTGTTTCCAACTACATATCTTGGCAGGGAATAGGATATATATTATAGATGTGAATATATTAGCCTTTCTTTTCCATCTTCTATGCTTGGCCAAATATACGTTTCTCTTTTCCCTAAACTTTATCTTTCTCATCACTTATTCATTTTTTTGAAAATGTCTGGGTGCACGAGTAAGTGGACTTGTGTGTTCAAGTTTTCACTTGTTCTCTTATATAGCGACACCCACCAACCGTGTCCCCATTCCATACCAAGTCACTTCTCCGATCGTCGATTCCCGGTAGGCAGGATTTAGATTGGACTTGTATTGTTCAATGACCTATGAACAGTACAGTGATTTCCATGATATACAAATTTACAACCTGACTCAGATCATATTGTCTTCCATATTATAGTCTACCTATCATGCCCTCTTCTGTGGTACAAATTTTTCACTGAAAAATTTCAAGACATACAATTTAACTGTCGAGTTGTCACGTCTTCTGTGGAACTATTGTCATGCCATTTTGAAGCCTGTATGTCCGCTTTCCATACTTCTCCATTTCTTCGAATTTCTTTCTCGAATCATCAATTTGGCGAGTTCAAGAAATATCCAATTTTTAATCGATTTTTCCTGTGCCCGCGCACTTTCAAAATTAGCATTTACCAATTATATATAAGATATTTTTTCTAGGTATGTGATTACCAATCGTTAATGCTAAACCAATATTTTAGGAAATTTCCCATTAATACGCATAAAACCAAAATTTATGGATGGTTATATTATCCCTTTCGACTGTTAATTTCAAACATCATGGAATGTCATTTGCACATCATCAGGTTGGTCCATTCACAAAATATTCAACCCTCGATTCCGAAAATGATCTCGACCGACCGTTTCCCTATTCCATACTTAGCCACTTTCCCAGAATTCCGCAAGTATAAAAAATGACCGATGAACTGCCCCATCATTCTCTATTCCATTTTACACATTTTGCAGTCAAAAAATCCGATACATACAATTTGACCGTGGGGCACTCACCTCTCCTGAGTATCCCCCGTAACCCTATTTTGAATCCTATTCGACCTATTTTCAGACCTTGCCATTCATTTCTTACTCTCCCTTGTCTCCCCAACATTGGTAGTTGTCTATAATAAAAAGATGTTTATATATATATATATATATATATATATATAGTACATTTTTCACTGAAAACTTCCAAGACATACAATTTGACCGTTGGTTCCTCACGTCTCTTGTGGAACTATTGTCACCCCATTTTGAATCATTCCCATTCTCTTTCCATACTTCTCCATTTCTTCCAATTTCCTTCGTGGCTCGTCGGGTTGGCAAGTTCAATAAATATCCAATTCCTAATAGTTGTTTCATGTGCCTACGCCCTTTTGCAATTAGCAATTACCAATTATACATAAGATCTTATTTCTAGGTATGCAACTACCGAGCGTTAATGTTATACTAGGATTTGAGGAAATCTCCCATTAACACACGTTAACCGAAAATTTTCGGATGGTTATATTATCCCTTCCGGGTGTTAATTTCAAAAGTCATGGAATGTCATTTTCATGTTGACGGGTTGGTCTATTCATGAAATTTTCAATCTTTGATACCGAAAATGAGCCCGACCGACCATTTCCCATAGTCATATTTAGCCACTTTCTCTGAATTCTGCAAATATACAAAGCGACTGTTGAACTGCCTCATCATGCTCTCTTTCGTTTTATAGGTTTTGCAGTCAAAAATTTGGCCGTGGAACACTTGTCTTTCCTGATTAAACCCTATAACCCTGTTTTGAATCCCTTCCAACTATTTTTCAGACCTTGCCATTCGTTCCTTGCTCTCCCCCGTCTTCATGACCTTCGCACTTGTCTATAATAAAAAAAAATGTTTTAATATATATATATATTGTTTCTAAATATGCAATTACTGACATTTAATTCTAATAGCTCATCGTACAGGAACCGTATAGATTTTCATGGATGAGCGAAAGGCTCGAGGAGATCTCCTATTAATACAAATTAAACCAAGATTTGTGGGGGGTTATATTATCCCTTACGAGTGTTGATTTCAAAATCATGAAATGTCATTCGCACGTCATGGGATTGGCACGTTCACGAAACCTCCAATTCTCAATTTCTCTTCTTCGTACCCACCACCTTCGCACTTCTAAACATGCAATAAGTAATTTTTACTCCTAATAGCTCAGCATGCACCACGCATGCAGATTTTCATTAGTCAACGAAAGGCTCGAGGAGATTTCCCATTCATAAGAATTTAACCAAGATTTTGTGAAGAGTTACATTATGGGTTACAACTGTTCATTTCAACCATCGTCTGGAGAAAACCAACATTATCATAGACCTATGGCATCAACTCAACAACAGTTCTGTGGAGATACAGTGAACAAATTTGGGCGCGAGGACCAAAACTTCTAGTGGTCTAGGGCATATTCTTATTACTCAAACCCTGTTGCCCAGAACCAAGTAATTTGGACATCTGGGATTGCTCGTGCAGGTTGTGTCCCTCAAGATTTTGACTGTAAAGAGTTGGTTTCTTGGTGCACCGATAAATTTATTTCAAATAAAATAATTATTTCACTGCGAGACCTCTCTTATGTTTCTTTGTCACCTCAGGTCTTCGCGATATGTTAAGATTACACGAGTTGATGTTGATGTTCAAAGGACAATATTGAAAACAGTTCCTAGCAAAGAATAATAACAGTTTGGACCTCTCGTCCCATTTATTGGAAAACCTGATTGTAATTCCTGAAGATATCATAAACTTCCAGGTTAGTTCATTTAGAAATCCATTATGTGAAATTGTCTGGTTGTTTAAAAGAATAACATGATAGGATTCAACAACAATTGTTTCCTGGATGGCTCCTTATGTTTTTTATTTCACTGTAAACGAACAAGCCATTTTTTATTGGAGAAATTTAATTGCCCATGAAATTTGTTCCCAATTGTCAAACTTCAAAAGGGAAAATAAATTTTATATGTCATCCTACTAAATTTTTGTGATAGCACATTGCTGTCAGTTTCCAAAATTGTCTGTCCAAGAATGTCGACTGGGAATTTGACCCAACAATGCTCTAGTAACAGGCCTTGTGGAAGCACAAGGCTTCCCACTATTTTTATGAGGTTTTTAATGCCTTCGTGTATGTTTTCAAAGTTTTGTTGTTTGGAGAAGATGCTCCCCGCATATGTGAACAGGCAACCAATTTTTCTTACAGGAAGTGGGCACTTGAACATTTGGATAAATACATTGTGATAAGGATTTTTGGCTCCACGGAAAAACATCATCTCCTTCCATGTCACATTATGGACATAAGTTTTGTTGTAGAAGTAGCATGACAATACAACTCCTTGTTGCATTTATTCCAAGCGAAGAGAAAAAAAACAGTTCATTCCTCTGCCTTGCAAAGTCGGGGACTTCGTGTTGGAACATGTCAACAAAATTGACGAATTCACTGTGCATTCCAACAACTTGAACTTGAGATATGCTAGAAGCCCAAGAGGGTTTGACCCCAATAAAAAAATTTGACAACATTTACAAACACTTGGCTTCAGCGACTATTTTTTTGAAAAACACCTGTCCGAAAATAGAGACACTGGTGGAAACACTCCTTCTTCTGATGCCAGCGACCTAGAAAAAATGCAAAGAAACACTAAATTGAACAAGCAGCAGGGGAAAGGCCCTAGTGACAAGAGTGTTTAATCGACGAATAACACTCCAAAAAGTAAGACATCCCGGAGCATCGCTCCAACAACCCACTGCAGCAACAAAGAAACTCATAGTTCTTCAAACAGAGGAGGATATAATTACCCTCCTCACTCTAAAATTGATAGTTCTCACAAGCTTCCAATAGAAAAGAAGAGGAAAAAAAATGTGAGGCACGCAGAAGAGCCCAAAATTCAGAGCGAGAACATAGAACTTGAGCCTGATCTGGATAGCATGCTCTGCTATCTTTATGAGACCAGAGGCACCATCTAGAATATTCATCCAATGGACATATCCGATACCAAAAATTTAAACGAAGATGAATCATTCATGTTCCAGAGCATTTTTTTCGACAGTCAATCCAAAAAATTGATCATTGAAAAAAAATATATATAAAATAAGAAAGGAAAATCCCATTCAAAGTTTAGCCTTGCGAATATGCGGGCATCCCAAATATGTCAACTTCACATAATGAGAGGAGATGCACATCATGATTCCATTGGAGGCATAGAATCCAAAAATGCCAGACTGAAGGACCTTGTCAAGAAATTGGAAGAGGCTTTGATTCCTATGACATTGCTTGTCAACCCTTCGGTAATAGTTATGCCTTCCACCCCTGTAGCCAACTTAAAAGGATCCTCCAGCCTCCTCACATCTTGTAGAGGATATGTGGATAATAATATGAAGAAAATAATGGAACTGGTTACTGAGGCATGGGAAAGATCACAAACCATCAATTCCCTTGGAACCAGGGCACACAGTTTGCTCGAAAATTTGTAGCGGAGTTAAAATATGACAAACATTTTTATTTGAAGATGATCCTTCCTTTTGACACCATTGTCAACAACATGATAAAAACAAAAACAAGACAACAAGATCTTCCGTCCAAAAACTGGATTGATCAATTAAATGCATGATGGAAAGAAAAAGTGAAGAACCTGCATTTGATTGTCCAATCATGTCAACAAGCCATATCAAAGAAAGAAAAATTATTCACAAGGTTGTCGAGAATAAACTTCTCAGAAAGGACCAACGACTTCCAAGACCCCAACTTAGTCGTCAACTCCTTGCCCTTAACTAGGCAAAACTTCAATAAATAGGTTGATATGTTTAAGGCATTGTCTTTGGAAAAGTTTTAGAGCATCCGTGAATATGGTTAAGATCACATCCACGACTGGCTAGTCGACTATTCAGTACAAAAAAAATAAATTGATCAGGCTCTGTGTGATCTTACTATCGACGTCGACGAATTGGAAAATGAAATTTTCAACATAAAAATATGGAATGAGATCAACGTCACCCCAATGAGAAGCTACATTGAAGAATGGCTTGAAAGAGAATTGAAGAAGGCCACCGACGAAAGGCAACAGGCAGTTGCCACAATTCCAACGATCATCAACGACACCAATGAAATGGAAGCCACAAGCAAATAGCAAAAGGGCTCATATGTACCATCACTGTAAGTCTACTGATCGCATCCTCCTTTGTTTATCAACCCAGTTATTTCACTTTTCTGAATATAAATGTCTAACACTGATACATTTCAATATATTTATTTGTTGCAGGTATTGCAGTCTATCGTCGCCCACTTCTTCTTTCTACAGTCATGTTTCTTGTACATATTTCTCTTATGGTCCGCGGGACCCCCAATCCAAGTCTATATGACAAACGCTTTAAAATTTCCACTAATATGTTTTCAAATAAAACTGTTTTTTTGTCTCCTTTTAAATTTATGTCCTCATGCAGTTTTATCTTTCAACAGTGTATACTTCTAACTTATTTAATACATTTCAAACTAAACTATTTCGTTTTTTTCCGCTATGCACAAATTGTATTTTGTTATATACTTTCAAACTTATTTAATGTATTTCAAACTATACTCCATAAAAAAAATTCTTCCACTATGCAAAAATTGTATTTTGTTATATACTTTCAAAAAATAAGTGTCATTTGCTGCATGGATACCACCTGTGCCTCATGCTACTTGTCACATCTCTGTTGCAGTTTCCATTTGTCTCCGCTAACTATGCAGCCACACAACCTTGTTATGTAACTATTCTATCTAACCTACTAAGTTGATGTGAATATCTGTGAATATCTAATATGCTTCAATTATGATGTATGGTTGGTATTTATATTATTGCTTCAATATATATATATGGTGTATGGTATTTATAATATTGTTTATGTCTCATATTTATATTTTTATTAATGATCTAAAGAGGAATTGTCTAGCTTTGTTAACTAGCCAAGATGAGTTGAGTTGATGTGAATATTGTTGTTGATGATTATTTAAAGATGTACAATTTAGTTTTGTTAATTCTTGTTGATGATTATTTGAATATGTATTGTTTAACTTTGTTAACAGGTCTATGGAAGAGAAACGTACATATATATCTTAAAAATATTGTCAGTTTGTTAAGATACCCATGGAATTGCACCATTTTGGAAAAAATATAAGAAAAAAGTGTTTATATATCACAAAATATTGTCAAAACATAGAACCCGATGCATTGAGCTGATATGAATCTCTCATATCCTTGAATCCATGGTATTTATATTGCCGCTTTGTTAAGAGGCCGGAAGGCACCTGTACGGTTGCACCATTCACCCAAAAATATAAGGTTCAAATGTGTAACTTGCTTTGTTGAGAGGCCAATAGGCAATGGTTGCCCCATTCACCCAAAAATATAAGCTTCAAATGTGTAACTTGCATTAGTTGTAATGATAGTTAGTTGTAATGTATAGTTTTAATTGTATTACATTATTATTTTACAAATTAATTTGAATATGTTTCACAAATTATAAAATGACAGCGCATGGCTTTGCAGTCACTGCAGCATGATCTCTGCTCACGAAATATTAGGGGGTCGAAATATAGAATGGAATATCAACCATAAAAAACTTACATTATAATAATAATAAATTTTAATTTCAATGGAAAGTGAAAAACTTTGCATTACAAAATGTATGATAATAATATTAAATAATCCGTACCATTAATTATAATAATAATTAATGTTTACTATTCTTTAATATTTATGAAGTCCTGAAATAAACATTCAATACCATTAACACCATTTACAACAAATGATTCCCACAGATTATAACAATTGTGAGAATCACATGACAATTATAATAATAAATATGCAACACGGCCCATTATAGCAATTATGAGAAACGTTCCACAACACGCGGAAAATTATTATAATAAATATAACGTTCCACAACACGCAGAAAATTCCAGGAATTACAGTGATTATATATTTGGAAATTTCAACAATTAACACTCTGTCCAGAAATTTCAACAGACTGTCCAGAAAATATGAACACTCTCTTGAAATTTGTTTGTCAGACGGTGATTATATATTTGGAAATTTCAACAATTATTTTTTAAATTCTTGTTAGTGTCATTTAGTGAAATTATAACAATAATAAATATGCAACACCGCCCATTATAGCAACACCGCCCATTTATTATAAGAATAATAAATATGCAACACCGCCCATTATAACAATTATGAGAAGCGTTCCACAACACGCAGAAAATTCCACAACACGCAGAAAATTATTATAATAAATATTCAAGGGTGAAACGTTCCACAACACGCAGAAATTCCAGGAATTACTGAACTGTCCAGGAAGCCATTTGTTTGTCAGACAGTGATTATATATTTGGCAATTTCAACAATTAACACTCTGTCCAGAAATTTCAACAGACTGTCCAGAAAAAATGAACACTATGTTGAAATTTGTTTGTCAGACAGTGATTATATATTTGGAAATTTCAACAATTATTTTTAAAATTCTTGTTAGTGTCATTTAGTGAACATCATCCAACCGGAAATTCGACGCGGAATATTGTTCTGTGGGGACTAATGTGACGAAGACAAAAGCAAGACGCTATGAAAAAAAAATAGTAAAATGTCTCTTCACTTCCACAAAAGTTATAAAGGAAAGAAAATTATAAAGAGAATAACCGAAAGTAAAGCCCCATTTGTCAATATATATATATATATAGAGAGAGAGAGAAAGTCACACTGAACTATCTTTAAAGTACAAATAAACCAAACCAATCTTTCCACCCAAAAAAGGTTTGAATTAATCTATTTGTATTATATATTTATAGATTTAGTAAAATATATTATTTAAAAATTTAATTTAACAGAAACCACACTATTGATTTAATTTAATTTAATTTAATAGAAAATATATTATTTAATTTAACTTAATTTTATAAATAAGTTAGTTTTTGTTTTCAAGAAGATTTGGAGAAACCACAGTATTGACATTTTTAAGTTTATGTTTCAAATCCATATCAAGATTCATCTTCAGGATTTATAAATTGAGTAAAAAAGAAGAGAAGAGAGAAATACTGAATCTTTGTCAATACACAAAAGCTTGATATTAATGATCTTTGATGATGTGCGCCAATACAAAATACAATGACAATGAGCTTTGACTCTAATGACTTCTTCTGTAAACTCTTCAGCTGATGTTGGTTCTCTCTACCTCTCTACTTCTTCTTTACCCATCATTTGTTTCTCTTCAGCATCATTGACTAACTAAACAAATCAGACTTATATGGACTTCGACTGAGACTTCCTACAGAAGCTAAGACTGACTCAACATTAAAGACCATTAATGTGACTGACTCTTCAACCACTTAATTCAACCTGAGAAGATAGAGATATGCTCCATTTATAGCTTCTTGCTTGCCATCTAAATTTTGAGTAAATGTGTGACTTTGCACTTACAAACTGTCTTATTGTCTGACTAACAACTTGACTGACAAATAGATCGGCAAAGACGTAAAGATCTCACCAACTTGTAATTACAATTTCCAACACTCCCCCTTACTTATAAGTAGGTAGGATTACAAAAGAAAATTACATAAAAAATTTGAGTTTTCATTTTACTGTCACTCATATGTTGTTGTCTGGATTACCATATTACTACATAGATGTTGAAATGCATCTCTTGCTAAAGCCTTTGTAAAAATGTCTGCAAATTTTTCTTTTGACCTGCAAAATTCTAAAGAGATCTCTTTTTTATTCATTAAATCTCTGATGAAATGATACCTTGTATCAATGTGCTTGGTTTTCTTGTGAAACACATGATTCTTTGATAACATGATGGTTGATTTTTTTGTCACAGAATATTATTGTTGGTTCCTGTTGTTCCTGCAACGAATATTTTAATATTCTTCTCATCCATATTGCTTCACAAATTGTGCTTGTAGCTACGAAGTAGTCTTCTTCTGTTGAAGAGAGTGTCACTATGGGTTCCTTCCTTGATGCCCATGATACTACACCTGTTCCAAAATGAAATGTACACCCTGAGGTTCTTTTTTTGGCATCTATGTTGCCTCCACAATCACTGTCAGTGTATCAAGTGATTCTGAAATATTTTGAAGTGGAGTACTTAATACCAAAATCTTTTGTTCCATTCACATATCTCAAGATTCTCTTTCATGCCTTCCAATGTGATTCTTTTGAAGTTTCCATGAACCTTGAAACTAGATGCATTCCATACATAATGTCATGTATTGTCGTTGTTAAATACATAAGAATTCCTACATGTCTTTTAAACACTGTGGGATCCACTTTGGACCCGTTATCTTCCTTTCTTAGCTTCAATCCTGTTGTGACAGGCATTGGTGTTGCTTTTGAATTCACCTATTAAATATTTTCAATATTTCATGAGCATATTTGAACTATGAAATAAATATGTTAGTTTTGGACTGGTGCACTTCTATTCCCAAAAAATATCTCATAAGTCCCAAATTAGTCATTTCAAATTCATCCTTCATGACTATCTTGAATTCTTTTATGCCAAAATCACCTATAAATATCAAATCATACACATATAAACAAACAATTAACACATTACCTTGTTGATTTGATTTGATGTAGAGTGTTGGCTCATTTTCACTTCTCTAAAATCCATTATGTGTGAGATGGGAATCTATGCGACTGTACCAAGCTCTCGGAGTTTGTTTTAAACCATACAGTGTTTTCTTCAATATGTATCTTATTGAGTTTTAAAAATGCATTAGAATAATAGCTAATGGATTTCCTAGAAATTTTACACTCGATATCATATCATGGGTTTATTGTTCTATTATTATTTTTACATGACATCTCTATATATAACTTATTAATGGATGTATGAAGGTTTGTTGTAAAATTATTATAGAGATTTTCAATGTTGTCTTTATAATAATAAATATTTGATTCCACTGGGTCTCCACACACTGAACCTATGACATAGCATGTGATTTTATAGGGATATTAAAGAATACCTCTAATTTCCCTAGATATTGAAAAATAACTCCCAAAATCATTTTGTTGACCCTCCCCTACCAATACATCTTTCCAATTGAAAAAAAAACCTTTACTTTTACTAAATACCCCTTTTAATACCCACAACACGTATGAAGTCCCATGTGCCCCCCTTCCCCCAAATACATACAATATATTAATTATATTTTTGACAATTTAAAAACCCCCTTTAAGAATGAACATTATAATGTATTGGTCAACAAGGTGAAGCTGCCATGTTTAATTCACTATTTAAATCCTTTAATAAAATATCATTTTTTTTTTTTTAAAGGAAGGTGGCTTTGATGATTGGAATTTTCTCCAATGGGGCCCTTGTGCATAGCAAAGTTTAGATTTGGAGTTAAATGTCTATCATTGGAGTTTGGATCATGGTCATTTAAAGTGTCAAAATTTACTATTTGGTTGTGTATTGGGATATTAGATATCACATCATCCATGACACTACTACCTAGCAGAGGAATACAAGTCATTAGGTTGGAGGTTGGCCACCTCATTACACCAATGCAAATCATTAGGTCTTGAGAGCTACAATTCTTGACTACCTTGGTACCAAACAAACTTTTGGCCACAGTTCAGAGTTTATTTTGTATTTGTTAGCTAAAACAAAGTCCTCATATAGCCATAAAGGATTAGGGTTGGAATAATTGTTCAAAATAATAGCTTGGTTGGCTTCAGTTCTAGAATTAAAGGCTAAAGTCTCCTAGCATGAAGATATTACCTTCATTTCTCAAACTGCAAATATTTTGTTCTAGGGTATTATAGGGATTTATTTTTATCTAGATAGTTTTTCTTATAAAATGTAGAATTAATAGGCGCAAAATATAATATGGTTATATGAATATTCTTAGAATTAATGTATGATATCTCTATCCAATTGTACTCATTGAGAGGGTCTCTTATGAAGCCGAATGTGAGAAGAAATGTTATTTTTTATGTAACAAGATATTCCTTCAATCCCTTTGTGATAGGATTTATTGTTCCATGTTGATCACAAGAAAAATCCTTCTATGTTAGGGACCTTAGCCTCTTCATGCTCCCACGTTGATCTGTATTTTATGAGCATAATGTCATGAATACATATTATTATCAAAATATGCTTAACACATACTAACAGATATACAATAAAATTGGTTTCTATTCAATAAGGAAATAATTTGAAACTATAAAATGTAGTGGAAAACAAGCTTTCTAGAATGGTGATAGCTTATCTCTGAGAAGAGATGTGACAACTATGCTCATTTGCAAGAATATGATTACAAAAAGGCTCTCAAGACCTTTTTACAATAAATAGAAATATAAAAAACCCTAGACATCTAAAAACCTAACCCTAGGAGATGAAGTGCCAAAACTCATGTGGGCCTCTTTTGGGTAAGTTAGTACATCAACTTTTCGGGGTCGTAACTTTTGCATATGATCTTTGTTTTAGGCATATGATAGCCTATTGCAAAAGGTATATTTGAGTAATACACACATTTCCATACGAATCTGACTCTGTTTGCAATATCCTTATGGAGAGCCCTAAAAAACGTTGTTTAGGGACTCAAAACGACCCCAAAAGTGAGGGACCTGAAAACTATGAAAAAACTACCTAAACTAGAAAACTACCAAAATGAGCCAGTTCGAATAGGTGGGAGGCCACAAAAATCCATCTAGATCACATGTTTCAACTAGAAAAATAATATCATTTTCACTCAAGGTCCAAATTAACATAGTACCTTTACATCATGGAAAGCTACGACAATTCCAAGAGAGGATCTCACGTGTCCCAAATTCCTATTTAGTGCCCATTTTTCTTCCTTCCCAGCTTCTTTTATTTTTTGAATTTTCCACCTTGATTTAGCTTGGTCTTCTAGAATGAGGTACTCATTTATAAATATTCCTGATGAACCTATCATTATGCTCTATTATTTTCCCCAAACTATTTTCTTCTATGAGGTAAGTTGTTTCAATAAATGATTTGTTTATTAATTGTTTTTTTACTATTGATAGCATGTCCTCATATTTGAACTCTTTATAAAAAATATTATGTGGTTCAAGGATATTTTTAAATACTCATGTTCCAACTCTATTATCTTATTCATTTCCTTTTTGATGGGTTTTGACATCCAATTTATTTTCCAAATGACTTAAGGCCAAATTATTATCTAGATTTTCATCTAGCTCTTTATTCTTCTCTCCCATGTTACAATTTTATGTGGCCTCTCCTTCTTGGGTAGATAGTTTCTATTTTTCCATGTGTTGTAATCCATTTTCTACAAGAAAATCAAATTTTTGGATGTTTAAGTAAATTTTTTGTACTGTTAGCTTCAATGCAAATATAACAATGATGAATTTGAATTTGAATGTCGTCTTGTTCATATGATATTTCCATTAGACTTTGCATAGAATATATTCTTTTGTTTCAATTTGTTTTCTAATTTGTCGATCGCGGAAGTCCTGGTGTTGTTTGCAGGTGGCGGAACAATGGAAATGCAATATTGAACCTGTCTATCCTATAGCTTGCCTATTCAAAAAACTGTGAACCAAAAAGTTTATAAAATATGAAACGGGGAAGCGGTCGGTCGGGATGGTTATATAAAAGTAAGTGGAAATCTGAACACGTGTATACACCAACTTCCACAGCTAGAAATTTTCCAAAAAATGAGTAATACATACTAAATATGTACTATAAAGTATGGACATGAGATTTTATAGAGCATGTACATGTAAAGATCCCACATTCCATAGTTAGGAACTTTTTAGATCACAGGTTCTTGGTCTAGCGGGCTCAAAATTGGGCCTCTATTGTTCCTGCCCTTCATATAGCACCCATAATTCCGTGATATACATATTTACAAGCGGACTTGCGGGCTGGTTTGCTCAACATTACAGCTCTATTGTTCTGTGTCCGCCAAACAACACTCGAAGTTTCACGATATACAAATTGACAGACAGAATCTAGGGTTGGCAAGCTCAAGAATGTGATTGTTTATGGATGGTGATCCCTATCAACAATCTAACATTATTTTCAATAATAGATTATTAATATTAAATATTGATATTGTACAATTTATTTTGACAAAAAATTCCGTACAATATGAAACGGGGAAGTGATCGGTTGGGCTAGTGATATGAAAGAAATTGAAATCTAAAGACATGAATCTGCCAACTTCCGCACCTAGAAACTTTCTGAAAAATGAGTAATGCATACTAAATATGTAGTTTTATAAAGTATGGACATGAGAATTTATAGAGCATGTACGGATCCCACATTCCATAATTAGCCACCTTTTGGATCTTAGGTTCTCGGGCTCGCAAGCTCAAAATTCAGCCTCTATTGCTTTGTGTCCTACGAATAGCACCGAGATTTCTGCCATATACAAATTGAATAGTGGACTTGCGGGTTGCCTGGCTCAACATTGCACTTCTATTGTTCTGTGTCCTCCAAACAACACTTGGAGTTCCGCGTTATACAAATTGATAGACAGACTCCAGGTCTGGCAGGCTCAAGATTGTGATTTGTTATGGATGGTGATCCCTACCAACTATCTAGCATTATCTAAAAACATTATTTTAAATACTAAAGTATTAATATTACATATTGATATTGTACAATTTAACTACATAAAATTATTAAAGGATGTTAAATATCTTATTTAAAATAAAAACCCATGTATTCGAAAACTCACGATCCAAAAGTTTGTACAATATGAAACGGGGAAGCACTTAGTCAGGTTGGTGATATAAAAGTAAGTGGAAATCTGAATACATGTATTCACCAACTTCCGCACCTACAAATTTTACGATAAACAAGTATTCCATACTAAATATGTACTTTTATAAAGTATGGACATGAGATTTTATAGAACATGTACGTATCCCATTTGTTACTTAGCCATTTTTTTGGATCCCGGGTTCTCGAGCTGGAAAGCTGAAAATTGAGCCACTATTGTTCTGTGTCCTACAAATATCACCCAGAGTTCTACGATATACAAATTGATAGGCAGACTTGCGGTCTAGTTGGCTCAACATTGCACTTCTATTTTTCTGTGTCCTCCAAACAACACTCAAAGTTCCGCGATATACAAATTGACATACAGACTCCAGGACTAGTGGGCTCAAGATTGCAATCGTTTATGGATGGAAAACCCAATCAACTATCTAACATTATCTAAAAACATTATTTTCAAATATTAAATTATTAATATTAAATATCGATATTTGTACGGATCCCTCATTCCATACTTAGCCACCTTTTTGGATCATGGGTTCTTGGGCTGTCAGGCTCAAAATTCGGCCTCTATTACTCTGTGTCCTACAAACAACATCCAGAGTTCTGCGATATACAAATTGACAGGCGGACTTGCGGATTGGTTGTCTCAACATTGCACATCTATTGTTATGTGTCCTCCAAACAACACTTGGAGTTCCACGATATACAAATTGACAGACAGACTTTAGGGCTGGTGGGCTCAATATTGTGATTGTTTACGAATGGTGATCCCTATCAACTATAAAACATTATCTGAAAAAAAATATTTTCAATACTAATTTATTAATATTAAATATTGATATTGTACAATTTAATTACATAAAATTATTGAAGGATTTTAAATATCCTATTTGAAAGAAAAACCCGCGTATTCAAAAACTCGCCATTCAAAAAGTTTGTACAATATGAAACGGGAAGTGGTTGGTTGGGCTGGTGATATAAAATTAAGTGGAAATCTAAACACGTGTATCCACCAACTTCCGCACCTAGAAAATTTTCGAGAAATGAGTAATACACACTAAATATGTACTTTTATAAACTATGGACATGAAATTTTATAGAGCATGTACGGGTCCCTCATTCCACACCTAGCAACTTTTTTGGAGTGCAGGTTCTCAGGCTGGCGGGTTTTCCCTGCCTCTGGTGTAGAATATTGTATTTTCTAATAATGGATAGTATCTTTTCTTAATTGTAAAAAAATAGTGAATATCTTCTCTTATGTTTAATCATGTGGAACTTAATCAATAATAAGTAGTTCAGTTATTTTTTTGAGTGGGGTAATAGTTTAGTACTTATTGGCTTGATTGTTACCAATATAATTCAGGCATTCCAACGCCACCCCTCACACTGCACATGTAACACAATATCTCAATGTGCAACAAAGTATATTAATAATACACTCCATCGTCAACTTCTACACCAGATAATGGGATAGTCCCTAAAATATTCTCCCTGTGTAGAAATTCACATTCTATTCTCTTATCTGCATTATTTTTAACAATTCTCTAATCTTGTCTTGGATAGAGAAATCGAAATTCACTTTCTATTCTCTTATATGTTTTAGTTTTAACAATTATCTAATCTGGTCTTGCACAGAGAAATTAGTCTTAACAATGGTTACAAAAATTCTATTGTCATTATAGTTCTAAGTGCAACTACTTTGCAATGCACATAAGCAACCATTAAGTGACAATGCAATAATAATTCACAGCTTTTCAATTATTCTATTCTATCCAAACCCTTTGCAATTGATACCAAATTGAGCTAGATCTCTAGAGGCTGGGACACCATTATGGTTTTGTGTTTTTTTATTTCTGATTATAATGGTTGGTTTATTGTTCTCAATGGTTTCCTCAAAATTGGTTTTCCTGTTTCATATTGTACAAACTTTTTGAATGGCAAGTTTCAGAATACGCGGATTTTTCTTTCAAATAAGATATTTAAAATCCTTCAGTAATTTTATGTAATAAATTGTACAATATCAATATTTAATATGAATAATTTAGTATTGAAAATAATTTTTTTTAGATAATGTTTTATAGTTGATAGGGATTATGTGATATCCCCAAAAATAAAATATTTTTGAAATTTAAATTTATTGGAAATTTATTTCGTTTTTAGTAAATTTGAATTTGGAATTTTTTTGCCATTTATGGCAATTCCAAATTTCGAATTTAATAATTGTAATTAATTATTATGACTGTTGGGCAGAGACCTGATTTGACCCAACTAACTATTTGACTATGACACTTGTATGAAAACAAAATATTCTTTATTGATTACAAGAGGACAAATGGAACATCCATGTTGAATTTAGTTGACCGTGACTCCATCAGTGGTGAACATGTTGGAACTACCCCTAGACTGATTGTTACAAGTGGAAAATCAGTGATTTGGCCACTAGCAACCCCTGAAAATCAGGGATTTAGAAAGCTGTGAAAATCCCCAAGGGAGGGGAAAAGACCTAGGCAAATTGATAAATAGCATATGTGAGGAGGTAGGACACTGCCGAGTATGCTGGGAAAAGAAGACTATTGGTTTTGTTGTTGTTATGAACACTGTGGATTGAGTGTGAGGCAAGAGGAACCTGCTGGAATTGAAAGTCATTACTGAGAAGGAGTTTTTGTTTTCAAGTTTGCCCTCGTGGACTCATGGTCAGGCTAGGGGGTGAACTATGTAAGTGATTTTGGCTGCTCAGTTCTACTGTTGGGAGGAACGTGGTTGTTCCCATTGTATTTCCACAAGTTAGTTCAAATATGTTACTCTAATCCTTATCTGTCTGAATGATTTTATATATGATGCACTGTACATGTTAAATCTGAACTGAAATGATTCTTATTATCTATTTTAATGATTGTATAATTGATGTAAGGTATTGTTTGTATCTAAATTTAAGTATTTATGTCTTTGTGCGATGAATTAGTTACAGATATAGTGAAATCGTTAAAATCTATATGCATCCAATAACCTGAGCGAAGACTGTTCGATTACATGAATATGTTCAGTTCACTCTACTATAGAATAGTTTATAAATCATTTCTAAAATAATCTCCTAGCAGCCTCGACGATTGAATTAGAACCTGTATGAAAGTTATAAATCATTTGATATCCTCCTAGAATAATCAAATGGATTTGTATGATTAAGTTCTAGAGATGTTCCCTGAAATTAAAACTTAAAGTAGAACCATATATGTATCAATGGACTTAAACGAACAAACCTATTTATAGGTATACATCTAGCTCTGTAATTAAATCGTTTAAGTTTAATTATATATATGCATCAATGAACTTGGAAGAGCAAATCTATTTACAGGTATGCATTTAATTCTGCAATTTAATTCCTAGGCAGAATTTCCTAGACATAATTATCTATATAGTTGGATTTGAATAGAACCAGAATAATGAAGTATATGGGAATGATATAACTAAGGGAGAAAGTCACTCTAAACCCAATGATATAATTATCTGAATTTCCTATTACACGAATGAAAAGTTATGTATGCTAGTATCCTACTACAGGAAAGTGAATAATGATTTTAACAGATACAATATCGATGCACGACGCAGACAAAATGTATACATCTTATATATGCTTTGAATAGTCACTATTGTCTATACAAAGGTAGGGTATTCCAATTCGACTATATCGAGAGTCTTGTTGAGAAACAAAAGTTCTTAAAATTTCATGACTGTAGCATTACTACATTTCGGGAAAACAATTGTGAGATTGTAAGATATACTTTAAATTCCTTATTATTCACAGAAAATGTTTAGGAAATTACAGAGTAAACTCAATCTCTTAAAAAAAATTGAAATTGTTTGAAGGACAAGAATCGATAAAACTCAGAAATCTAGAGATGTGAAACCCTCTTTCTTGAACGGTCATCTTTAGGTAAGTTCCAAAGATAGAATTGTGTTAACGAGAGGTCATTCTTACACACAATAATGAAATCAAGAAATGATGGTTCCTGTAACTTAAATAGAGATTCCTGAATACATGAAATTACAAAGGTAACAAATTGAACTGTGAGGATAATTTTTCCGAAAAGATTTTTCTTTAAAACAACAAGTTTCCTCTGATGATAAGCTTAACAAATTAAAGAATTCCCTCTAATAGTAAACTTGGATCTAGTTTCACCAGTTCTATTGTTTAAATAATAGTTTATTTCCCTACACCATGCATGACTGTACCCATTTCCCTTAAATGGAACAATAACGAAAACAAATCAGGGTTTAACCCTCAGACATCCGATATAGGAAATCAGAGCGTGGGAAACATTACTCAATATCAAGAGAAAGCTATGAACAGAAACATGGCCTCCATGCTTTGGAATTGAAGAGTTAGTTTGAGAGCCACTATCATGGAACCCGAGTACCTTTTTCACGATGGGTAGGGACCAACACCTGCCCCTTGGGTGGTCATAAACCCTACAAGTTTCATCGCTAAAACACATTAGCAAAATACAGAGTAAGACTTTAAACTTAGATTGAAAGGTAAATTGATAACCACAACTATGTCTGGTGATACTCAACTTAGGAGCCAAAACTCAACGTCTGCCTATTTCCATGCCCCAGTCTTATAAACGATCATAGCCGAGGGGGTAGATGGTCTCTGGAACTTCTGATGGGTACCCTCGCAACAGGCAGAGTCCCATCATTAATACAGAGAATCATATTTTTTTTTTATCAATTACTTTGAAAATAAAATAATAGCAGTGGGAGTTAAAGATTTACACCTTCTTAATAAACCCTTTTACTATGAGATCGAAGAGCATAAGGAAAAAAATCATACACAAAATCAAGAGAATTCTCGCGGAAGGTACTCTAACTTAACGAGAGATAGACCCTCGTTAACCCACTATCGTACTTCAAACATTATGTATCAGTCATATATAAAGTCAGAGACATTAAGAGATAGACTTGGCCCTATTTTTAGAACCTTTACCTGGCGTAGGAAAGGACTTATCTGAACTATTATAAGTTACTTTCAAATACAGTTACTAGCCATGGGGTCAAAACTAGAAATAATTCCACGAGGACACAAATAGCAGACTGCGACGTATACCAATAGGTTAAAGAGGTAAAGAGTAGTGACTCAAGGATACAGTGGGAAAACCTCATCTTCAACTGGTACCACAATAGAAATACATAGACTTTGAAAATTGTCGTCGGGAGAAAAGGGGGGCATTAAAATCAAAGTAAGGGTTACAAGAAGTAAAGGTTTTCATATTAACCAAACCCTGAACTCTGGTTTCAAATTTAAGATATGATAACTCTCTTGCAAAATTGCCAAGAAGTCGTTTGTGCCGTCGGCTTCACCAAAATTCGATCGCAAAGGTGGTATCCCTTCCCTATTGATAAATGCATAATGTAGAACCCTCCCCTTCAGAGTCACAATGGAAAGAGAGGAACCGCCTAACCCTAAGAGGAGACGAGTACTACTCATATTAAACACTGAAGGTACGAGCCATGTGTTAGGGAAACATTGGCACACCAAGATTGGGAGAGGCAGGTGGGAGAGCCATTGGGACTGGTGTTTAGACAACCCTAATTAATTACAGGGATAGAAATTTAACTCCTCCTGGCAGATACATCTCTCTCCCTTACCAATGAAGATGCAAAGTTAATAGTAGTCATTTTGTGACTGTCCAAGTGGAACTAGCCAGTCGCTAACCTTCTGTCGAGTTAGTTATCATTTTGTTACCTCCATCGGTGAGATGAGATTTAGTTACAATGTAGTCATCCATAGAATTGTGCGGGATTGGTCTGGTTTTCCAATCGTTATGATGGGGAACTAAAAGTGTCATAACCACGATGGAGCCATTAAAGAAAATACATTGAAGTGACTCATGCATCGTCATTAATATCATTAACCTGTTCCCTGATACATGTTACGTTAAGGGTATAAATTCTAATATACATACAGCTATGTAGGTGTCCTAGTATTAATTCTCAAGGGTATAAACTTGTACACAAAATCTAAAGAGCCCGATATTAACAAGGGATTTAAAACTTGAATATTGTTATATAGGTGGATATATGTATTGTATCGGTATCTATTTAATAATATATGAGTTGGAGAAGCATTAGTAATCATTGGGAGCCTCTATTACAAGTTGTTAAGTTAGTATGGCATAAGGTTTTACTCTTTTACAAGTAGATAACCAGGCTTAAATCATAGCAAAAATTTAAGTATCTGTTCTACGATTTTATTAAACGAAAATACTAGGAATTAATGTACCAATTTTTTTTTTTTTTATGTTAAATTGGAGGTAGATTACATATCACCATTCATAAACAATCACAATATTGGTCCCACCATCCCTAGAGTCCATCTGTCAATATGTATATCGTGGAACTCTGAGTGTTGTTTGGAGGACACGGAACAATAGATGTTCAATGTTGAGCCAGCCAATCTACAAGTTCGCCTGTCAATTTGTATATCGCGTAACTCTAGGTGCTATTTGGAGGACACGGAGAATTAGAGGCCCAATTTTGAGCCCGCCAACCCGGGAACAGATGATCCAAAAGGTGGCTATGTATGGTGATGCAGGAGCATCATCGGTAGCAAGCAAGCATGGAGGTGGAAGATAGTTGGGATGAACACCATCACATTTTGGCACATGTCAAAAATGTTTGGAAATGTTTTTGGAAGTTTGGATGCACAGACATTAATGAAATAGTTACGAAGGCGTACTTCCATATTGTAAGCAGATATTGATCGATCCGCTCTCATATGTAGGATGTAGAGGCATTTATGCTAGTTAATGAAAGTAGGTAGATTTAAAAATTCTAGATTAGATAGTTTTAGGAGCTGGAGGGAAAATGACTATAGACACCCTCATATTTGTATCATTGTATCAGAAAGAGATGGTAGGATCAAGAACATTAGCGTATAGAAGAAGAAGAGAGTTGTAGAAAATAACCCATGTACAAAAGTTCTGAATTAATATATGAAGCTTTGACTCAGACTCATGGTGAGATAATGCTTTATGTGTATACATACTGAATGCTATGCTTATGGTTGTTTTATTTCTCTTTGTTATGCATTTTCTTTAATATTGTGTGAATGTTTGAGTTCATGTTAAATTTTTGAGGTCTGAGAGAGAGAGAGAGAATGAGTTTCAATTGTTTCTCTTCCTGAGTGAGAAGTTCATGCGAGGAGTGCAGTGAAATTGTCCACAAGAAGTGCATGGATGGAGATTCAGAAGTTCATCTCTAGAACCTCAGGAGAGATACCATTGTTCTCATTCTGACTGAAGTGTAAGGACACGCATAGAAGTTGTGCAAGGTGTGCGCAGGCTGGTTGAGACCTTAGACTTTATAAACTAAGGTTGAGATATTAAAGAATTGTTTTTGTAGAGCTACACAGAGTCAATAGATCCAAATATTCGGGAATATTTGAAGAAGTGTCGCAAGGAGTGCATGCATAAATCTTTTAGGAGATCCGAGGTTGCGAAGGAAGCTCAGGAGGGTTAGGACCTTTGAATTATTCGGGGGAAAGGCATGAAATGCAAGTAGTTAGGTGGAGGTTAAATTCCATAGGGGGATCACAGGTTTGATTTGAACCAGAGGTTCTTTGAGGAGGAGATTGAATGGTCAGAATTCTCCGAGGAGAATTCTCGAAACAGCAGGGATTGTAGGATCAGGAAAGTTGCAGGGGAGTTAAGTGTTGGATAGACCTATCCTTTAAAGGCAGAGTCAATGTGGATTGTCGATCGTGACCTATTCAAACCGCCAGATCATTTCGGGAATTCAGGTTTTGGGACCCCGGTTGTTGAGAGGTAGAGTCACACGATATTGCGACTGCCGAAATCGCGAAGAGAAAAAAGCCAAAATCAGTGGTAAGGTGAGTGAGATTTTGGTATTTTGGGTTTTCAGAGGTTGAAGGGGCAAGGTTCTCAACAACAGGATTTGTGAATTTGCAAAATCCAGTATCCCAAAGAGAAAAGGGAAAAAGTCCCAATGACAGTTGGGGTTTGATCGCAATGTTCATGCCAGTGAATGATCGTGCAGGCATAACTCAGGAGGGCCTGTGAACCATACTTAGAGAGGCTGAGTGAATAATTCCCTTAGAGGAATTAAGAGGGTCAGTCAGACTCTAAGGGCTGAAGTTCAAAGATCTTGTGCGGACTCCAGCCTAAGGGTTTAGGGGTCTGCGCCAGTTGTGGTATCAGAGATTAGAAAGATTTATTTGCTTTCTGTAGCAGGGAAAAGAGGAATTTTGCAGCCATGCCATCGAGAAGAAGAGACAGACAAATATTTGACCCACCGGAGGAAAGGGAAATTCCAAGAAGAAGAGACAGACAATTACCTGATCCAGCAAGGGAAAGAGAGATGCATGAATTACATGCCAAGCTTGATGCCATGGAAATGGCACAGAGGCGCACAGTTGACGTTGGGGATATCATCGAATCTTAAAGTGAAAATGAAGCTAGAACTGAGGAAGCTGCAGTCAAAGATGTTGCGGAAGAATGCCTATTCAGGGCTATTGCAAGGATAGGTGCCAGGGAAAAAATGGAGATTCCCATGTATGAGGGAAACCTGGATGTTGAGGAGCTTCTAGACTGGATTAGAGCTCTAGATAAATATTTTGACTATGAGGATGTCGAGGAAGACAAGAATGTAAAACATGTTGTCACAAGACTTAAAGGATATGCAACATTATGGTGGGATGAACTGCAGGCTGACAGACACTGCAAAGGCAAGCAGAAAATCAAAAGCTGGGATAGAATGTTCGCAAATATGAAAGCCAAATTTATACCTAGGGATTATCAAATTACTCTGTTTCGGAGAATGCAGAACTTGATATAGAAACTGGTGACATTGAAAGAATACACTAAAGAGTTCTACAGGAGAAACATCAAAGCAGGTCATTGGGAAAGTGATGATGAAAAAGTTGTTAGGTATATGAATGGTCTGAGATACGACATTCAAGATGAGATGAGCATGATGACCCTTATAAATGTGGAGGATGATTATTAGATGTCTTTGAAGGTTGAATAGAAGCTGAGCCGAAAGCAAGGTTAGAGAGGGCGAGGCAGAAGTCAAGCCAGAGGAAAAACAATTGCCCAATACAAAAATCAGAAACCTAAAGAAGAGTGGAAGAAACCTCAAACTCAAATTGAGAGAGGTGGAATCTCATAGAGATGACAGTATGTTGATCGAAATACTTTTCCTCAAACCAGAGGAAGAGGAAGAGGTAGAGGTGGAGAAATAAAATTCTTTACTTGTGGAAAAAATGGACACAAATCTTATGAATGTCCAGATAAGAAGAAAGAAGGAGGTGAAACTGACATTGCTGAAGCTCAAGGATGGAATGTTGAGGCAGAAGATGTTGAGGGCAGAAGATAACTAATGATGAGAAAAGTTCTCTTAATGCCAGAGAAGGAGGCGAAAAACCCAGCCCAAAGGAACAGACTTTTTCGGACTGCTTGCAAGACCAAAGACAGGGTATGCAAAGTCATCATGGACAGTGGTAGCATAAAAATCTAGTTTCTATAAAGATGGTAGAAAAGTTGGAGCTAGAGACTATTGAACATCCAAGCCCATACAGAGTTTTGTGGCTACAAAAGGGACATCAGGTAAATGCCACTAAAGAATTTTTAGTTGAATTTAAAATAGGAGTATATAAGGATGAAATACTATGTGACATCATTCCCATGGATGTTTGTCATCTATTGCTGGGAAGACCATGGAAATATGACAGGAATGTGATTCATGATGGGAGAAAGAACACATACACCCTGGAGAAGAATGGGAGAACTCACATGTTGTTGACAATTAAGGATAAAGAAGTGAAACCATAGGTGAGAAACACTGTACTTCTCATAAGTGGGAAGGAACTTCTTAAGGAGGTTAAGAAGAAGGAAGATACACAATTCATTGTGGTTAGGAAGCCTAGAATTGTTTTAACCAGTACAAGAGTGAATGATTTACCAGAGGAAATCCAGAAGTTGTTGGAAGAGTTTGCTGATATAGTAGTGGACGAACTACCTTGTTCGTTACCACCAATCAGGAGTATAAGTCATCACATCCATCTTATACCTTGAGCTAGTTTACCAAACAAAGCAATATACAGATTGACGCCACGGGAGAATGAAGAGGTCAAGAGACAAGTCCAAGATTTAATGGACAAAGGGTTGATTAGAGAGAGCTTGAGTCCATGCGTTGTTCCAACAGTGCTCAGCCCAAAGAAAGATGGAGGCTGGAGGATGTGTACAGACTCGAGAGAAATCAACAAGATTACCATCAGATATAGATTTCCATTTCCAAGGATGGATGATTAGATGGATTTCTTGAGTGGAGCAAGATTATTTTCAAAGATTGATTTGAAAAGCAGATATCATCAAATCCGAATGAGAGAAGGTGATGAATGGAAGACGACATTCAAGAAAAATGAAGGGATGTGTGAATGGCTTGCTATGCCATTTGGCTTAACAAATGCAGCTAGTACTTTCATGAGATGGATGAATGAAGTCCTGAAGGATTTCATAGGAAAAATTGTCATCGTATATCTTGATGATATATTGATTTTCAGCAAGACAGAAGCTGAACACTTGAATCATTTGGCTACAGTGATGAGGAGATTGTAGCAAGAAAAGTTGTTGATAAATATGAAGAAATCGACATTTATGAGGATAGAACTCATTTATTTGGGTCTTGTTATCTCCGTAGATGAACTGAAAATGGATCCGGATAAGGTAGAGGTGATTAAGAATTGGCCATTGCCAAGGAGTATATTTGAAGTTAGAAGCTTTCATTGATTGGCTAGTTTCTACAGGAGATTTATCAGAAATTTTAGTGGAATTATCGCACCGATGATGGACACGGTGAAGAAAATACATAAATCTTTTCACTGGACACAAGAAACGGAGAAAAGTTTCAATTTGTTGAAAAGGAAGATTACTGAACAACCAATTTTGATGTTGCTAGATTTCAACAAGACATTTTAGGTCAAGTGTGACACAAGCAGATTTGCAATTGGAGCGGTCTTGAGCCAAGATGACAGACCGATCACATACTTCAGTCAGAAACTGAATGAAGCAAAGATTAAGTATTCAACATATGACAAGGAATTTTATGCAATCATACAGGCACTGAAGAAGTGGAGACACTATTTGGTTCCTAAAGAGTTTGTTTTGTACAATGATAATCATGTTTTACAATTTGTGACCCAACAGGAGAAGTTGAACCAAAGACATGTCAAATGGGTTGAGTACATGCATAATTTTACTTTTGTAATTAAACATATTTCTGGAACTACTAACAAATTTGTTGATGCTTTGAGCAGGAAATGTTTTTTGATGCAGGAATTCAGAGTCAAAACATTGGGTTTTGAGAACCTAGAGGACATGTACAGGGATGACCCAGATTTCAAAGAGGCGTATGAGGCATCTGAGAATCCAATTATTAGAGACATAAGTCAATGGACTAAATATATGATATAGGATGGATTATTATTCAGAGGCAATCAACTGTGTATTTCAAAATGCTCTATGAGGGAGAATCTATTGAAAGAAAAACACAGTGGAGGATTGGCTGGACATTTCGGTCATGACAAAACATTCTTGAAATTAAAGGGCTCATATTTTTGGCCAGGGATGAGGACAGATGTAAAAATATTTGTGGACAGATTATAATTTTTCAGCACACAAAGGGAAAAATGCAGAACACAGGGTTATACCATCCATTACACATACCAAAGAGGTTGTGGGATGTAGTGAGCATGGATTTTATATTGGGGTTACCAAGGACACAAAGAGGATTTGATTCGATCTTTGTTGTGGTAGACAGATTTTCAAAGATGGCACATTTTATACCATGTTATAAAACCAGTGACGCGACCCATATTGCGAACCTGTTTTTCAAAGAAGTCATCATATTTCATGGATTACCAAGAAGTATAGTTTCAGATCGAAACACCAAGTTCGTAGGACATTTCTGGAGGACTTTATGGAAGAACCTAGAGACACATATGTCTTTTAGCTCATCTTATCATCCTCAGAAGGATGGACAGACAGAAGTTATAAAACAAATCTTGGGAGATTTGCTAAGGAGCCTAGTGATTGAACACCACAGTCAGTGGGATCACATTTTTCCATAGGCGGAATTTTCTTACAATGATTCAATTAACAGAAGCACAGGCAGAGTCCATTTCAGATTGTTTATGGAATCCAACCCAGGGGAGTGTCTGAATTGAAAGATTCAGAATAGACTGAATTCAGAAGTGCTAGTGTGGAGGATTTTCAGAAGCAATGAAGGAACTTCACAGCCAAGTGAGAGAACGTTTCCAAAATTCGAGTCAAGAGTATAAACGCAAGGCGGATCAACATAGGCGAGAAATTTATTTTGAATTTGGTGATCTGATTCTTGCACATCTGAGGAAGGAGAGGTTCCCAAGGGGAACATTTAACAAACTGAAAATGAAAAATATTGGACCATGCAAGGTCTTGAAGAAATTTGGGGCAAATACATATGATATTGAATTACCCGATGGGATTCGAATTTCACCGATATTCAACATCTCGGACTTGTAACCTTATAGAGTTGAAGAAGACAATGAATAGATAAAGTTTTAGTGGAATAAACAAATTCTTGTAGCTAAAAAGCCACAAATGGAAAGTATACTTGACAATAGATTCAACAAGAGGACCAGGAGGAAAGAGTATTTTGAATACTTGATCAAATTGAAGGGACATCCAGTTGAAGATGCCAGCTGGGAGAATGAAGTAGAAATTCAAAAACATGGACAGACTGTGCAAGATCTCATGAACAAGAGTCCATGAAAATTTTCAAGTGAGGGAGTATGATGCATGAGCATCATCAGCAGCAAGCAAGCATGGAGGCAAAAGATAGCTGGGATGAACACCATCACATTTTGGCACATGTCAAAAATGTTTTGAATTGTTTTTGAAAGTTTGGATGCACAGACATTAATGAAATATTTAAGAAGGTGTACTTCCATATTGTAAACATATCTTGAGCGATCCTCTATCATCTGTAGGATGTAGAGGCATTTATGCCAGTTAATGAAAGTAGGTAGATTTAAAAATTCTAGATTAGACAGTTTTAGGAGATGGAGGGAAAACGACTATAGACACCCTCATCTTTGTATCATTGTATCAGGAAGAGATGGTAGGATAAAGCACATTAGAATAGAGAAGAAGCAGAGAGTTGTAGAGAAGAACCCATGTACAAAATTTCTGAATTAATATATGAAGCTTTGACTCAGAATCATAGTGAGATAATTATCTCTGTGTATACATACTTCATGCTATGCTTCTAGTTGTTTTATTTCTCTCTGTTATGCATTTGCTTTAATATTGTGTGAATTTATGAGTTCATGTTAAATGTTTGAAGTTTGAGAGAGAGAGAGAATGAGTTTCAATTGTTTCTCTTCTTGAGTGAGAAGTTCCTGCGAGGAGTGCAGTGAAATCATCCACAAGAAGTGCATTGATGGAGATTCAGAAGTTCATCTCTGGAATGTAACATCCCGCTCTGGCGCACTTACAAAACTTATTATTTGAGGACACTTGCTCGCAAGTGATCCGGATATTTATGATGATAAAACTTTTTCTCTCATTATGATGCGTTAAGTTATATGACATGATGTTTTTACTACCTTGATGTAGACATGTGCTGCTAACTCTGTTTCTTTGAGTGCGCAGGGTTTCGGACCTTGAGGATGCAGAGGCATTGGTGGAACTTCCTTGGACTCAGGATTGAGTCAGGGAGTGGGCTATTTGAGTTGTTTCATTTATGATGATATTGTTTCGTTTGATGATGTACTATTGATTATATGATATGTTGTTTGACATGATCTGACATGATGGTTGATGATGCAGGCTGACGATAGCTTGCCGACCAGACTCACATATGGAGTAGAGGGGCCACACACGAGATCCAGAGATATTGAGGGAGATGTGTGGACAGCAGCCCTGCCACAGCCTACTAGCACTCCCGCCATGGCTCGAACTGTAGGTTAACGATTACCTAGTTCGAGGGGATCCACGATGCCGTGAGGGAAGACTGTGACAGTCGCTCACGATGATTCTAGGGGGGCGCGCAATAAGGCGGGGGCCTTATTCCTTAGAGCCCTTAGTCTCCCACAAGATTCACCTGGCGGAGTGTTGACTCCAGGGGTTTTAGAGTCTACCAATCCGTTAAGCCAGCGAGTGGCACCCTTGGAGCACGTGGTGCATCCTGAAGGGCACGTCGCGCAAAGAATTACAAGTCAGCGAGTGGCACCCTTGGAGCACATGGTGCGTCCTGAAGGGCACGTCGCACGACAGAAGCGATCGAGGCGAG
>ML804707.1:388900-402890 GCA_009831015.1 Picea engelmannii
TTAATACCTTAGATTTTATTAATCTACAGATAGCCACCTTTAGTTGTTAGGTATTGGGTTAATTCCAATTGATGAATGCCTATCAGTATGATGTTATTTTTAATGCCTTGATTTGAACTTTATGACCATTGTTGACCTCGCATGGCGAGTTCCTCGTGTTAATTGAATGATTTATCTTGGAAGGTCATTCTCGTTTTATGGTTGTTCCTTTAGATAAGGTTGAACTTGGGTGTTCGTTGCCCGAGTCCTTGACGCACGCCTTCCGTAAGGGGCACATTGTACTTCTCCTTTATGTCGTACTTGATTTTATTCAGTTGGTTGCTTGGTCTACTTGTGTCGGGCGGGATGTAGACACCTCCATGTTCCTCAGAACAGTCGCCAGCCCTGAGACCTTAAATGGTTAAAGACGATGGGAACCCAGGCTTGAGCGTTGCTTATGTGTATTGGAGGTCCTAACCTTGCAGGGTAGGACGGGCGGGTAGTCAGTCGTATTTAGTAGTCAATTTTACCTTGTCGTTAAATATTGCGTTGTGCACCTTTGCCGATGGTCTTAGTTGTTGCAGATACTCGTCGTATGCTTTTGTCTTTTTGCAATGAACACCATGGTCGCGTCTTGTTGGATGTCAAGGGGCGACATAGAGTCAAGTATGTTTTTACTTCTACACGCGCGCACACACCGTAAACACAAAAAAAATAAAAATTTTGCACCTGTATACTAGAATGGTTGTCGTAACGAGGCGGTTCGTTACATGGAAGCTCAGGAGAGATACCATTGTTCTCGTTTCGACTGAAGTTTAAGGACAAGCATAGAAGTCATGCAAGGTGTGCACAAGCTGGTTGAGACCTTAGAATTTATAAACTAAGGTTGAGAGATTGAAGGAATGTTGTTGCAGAGTTGTACAGAGTCAAGAGATCCAAATATTCGGGAATATTTGAAGAAGTGCCGCAAGGAGTGCGTGCAGAAGTCTTTTAGGAGATCCGAGGTTGCGAAGGAATATTGGGAGGGTTAGGACCTTTGAATCATTCGGAAGAAAGGAAGGAAATGCAAGTAGTTAGGTGGAGGTTAAATTCCACAGGGGATCACAGGTTTGATTTGAACAAGAGGTTCTTTTAGGAGGAGATTGAATGGTCAAAATTCTCCGAGGAGAATTCTCGAAACAACAGGGAGCGTAGGATCCAGGAAAGTTGCAAGGGAGTTAAGAATTGGATAGACCTATCCATTGAAGGCAGAGTCAAAGTGGACCATCGATCATGACCTATTCAGACCGTCAGATCATTTCGAGAATTCGAGTTTCGGGACCTTAAGAGTCGAGAGGTAGAGTTGCATGACATTGCAACTCCCAAAATCGCGGAGAGAGAAAAGATGAAATCAGTGGTAAGGTGAGTGAGAGTTTGGTATTTTGGGTTTTCGGAGGTTGGAGGGGAAAGGTGCTCAACAACAGGATTTTCGAATTTGTGAAATCCGGTATCCTGAAAAGAAAAGGGAAAAGGTCCCAATGACAGTTGGGGTTTGATCGCGGGGTTCATGTCGGTGAATGATTGTGCAAGAATAAATTAGGAGGGCCTGTGAACTACAATCAGAGAGGGTGAGTGAATAATTCCCTAAGAGAAATTAAGAGGGTTAGTCAAACTCTAAGTGCCGAAGTTGAAAGATCCTCTGTAGACTCCAGCCTGAGGGTTTAGGGGTCAAAGCCACATGGAATGCGGGATCCATACAAATATCAATATTTAATATTAGTAATTTAGTATTTGAAAATAATGTTTTTAGATAATGTTAGATAGTTTATCAGGTTGTCCATCCGTAAACAATCACAATATTGAGCTCGCAAGTCCTAGAGACCGTTTGTCAATTTGTATATCACGGAACTTTGAGTGTTGTTTGGAGGACGTGGAATAATAGAAGTGAAATGTTGAGCCAGTCGTACAACATGTCCTCTTGTCAATTTGTATATTGTGCAACTTTGGGTTCTATTTGTAGGACATAGAACAATAGAGGATAAATTTTCACCCTGCCAGCCCGAGAACCTGTGATCCAAAAAAGTGGCTAAGTATGGAATGAGGGATTCGTACATGCTCTATAAAATCTCATGTCCATACTTTATAAAAGTACATATTTATTATGTATTACTCATTTATCAGAAAAAATGCAATTCTATTGTTCTGTTTCCTATAAACAACACTTGGAGTTCCGCGATATACAAATTGATAGACGAAGCATACAACCAAGAACCAAGTAAACTCGCGGATCATATTCCTTAGTCATTGTTTTTTGTGCCCGCCACCTTCCCACTTCTTTCCAATTATATATATTGGTAGGAAAAGGGATATCTGTTACATATGTGAATATATTAGGCCTTATTTACTGTCTTCTATGCTTGGCCAAATATATGTTTCTCTTTTCCCTGAACTTTATCTTTCTCGTCACTTATTCATTTTTTCAAACATGTTTGGCTGTGCGGGTAGGCGGACTTATGGGTTCACATTTTCACTCGTGCTCTTATATCATGACACTGACTGATCACGTCCCCATTCCATACCAATTCACTTCTCCAACCACGGATTCCCGGTAGGAGGGCGTTAAATTGGACTTCTATTGTTCAATGACCTGCGAACAGTACAGTGACTTCCACGATATAACCATGATGTTTGAAATTAATATCATTCCATGATATATTATAATAAATTAGCATAGAGGGACTATCGTAGGAATAGACGAACTATGTCAATCGATAATTCATTAACCTCATATTAGTTTCCCCTTTCACCACAAATATTTCCATATTATCTATTGTTGGAACTAGGGAACTAAAAACATTGATTTTTTAGTAATAAAAGGTACCATATATGTCATGATCTGATTGGACAACATATTGGAGGTATTATTGTTGGATTTACTATTCCCAATGTTATATATGTTGGCATATCCAAAGTGTTTGACTGTATATAGTCTTTTTGAATCATATGGATTTTGGACAATATTGTTGTCCACCGCCAGTTGAATAGGCATTGTATGTTTCATTCTTCTTCTAGCCTTACATTGTAACTTTTTCATCGTTGCATCTAGATACATTGTTTACTGGTTCGGTGAGTGCTTCTTCCTCGATCGTTTTTCAGTTGTTGCTTGTTGTTGTGTAATGAACCTCATATTTACAACAACAAACAAAATCGTTTATATAGTTTCTTGGTAGGAAAAGGGGTCCTAGTTATGCAACTCTGTTGTTGACTTGGTTATGAAACTGTGTAATAAATTTTTTCTTTAAAATTATATTATAAAAAAAACCCTTGTTATGAACTCCTAGATTTATACTTACCACAAGATCCCCTATTTATGTCATGAGTAGAAAGGTTATAAGGAAAAGTCCCAGACACTTTGGAAAACCCCTTATGCCTTTAATATTCAACCATATGCATATAGGATACGTACATAAGGGTAGTCTTACAATACAAGTGCAACTCCCTTAAATTAACACAAGGCTCCAAGTTCGCGCACACGCCCACTTGTTGATGTTATCCTAGGAAAAATTTAACTAGTTCTTATCCATAATAGACACAGGGTTGGGATTTACTCTTACACTAGGTAGCTAACATAACTACCAAGTCTTGGTTATTTTGTGGCTCTTAAAATCGGTGGTTGAAGTGTAATGAAAGTACTAGATACAAATGCCAATGAAATATTTACAACCAGGATCTAACTAATGTCTCAGACTAACATAGAGGGGAGAAAAGTTTTAACCATGAGTCATGACAGTGTCAAATCACGACATTATTTAAGTGTAAGAGATCATTTACGGTCCTATTAGTTAAATATTTGTAACTTCATTAATGTTCGTCCTGCGAATTCCTCTGTATTTAATGGGCTCCATACCCAAAGTGTCACATTCACTCTACCACTGTCACATGGCTAAACATCCTCCGCACTCCCTACATTTACTATGAGATCTCAACATTCCACTTAGGGTTGGAGTAGGTTCAGTGTTTTGGAATTTCTAAATTTTTATGAAGAGGTTTTGCATACCACAATTTCAGAGTGATGAAGGTTGCTCCATGGTGTAACTAACGACGCGGTCCGAAACCCTTGTAAGTTCTTCCTTAAAAATAAGGAGATGGAATCTTCAGAAATAATGTTAAGTGTTTTGTTGTTCTGTCAGTTAATATCATGTCCTTTACATCCCTATTGTGTTCTTCCTTGCGGGAAATTTCTCCTTTGGTTAGTCGTTTCAAAGCCCTCTACGATAGTTACAAGAGTCTTTCAGAGATAGGGTTGCTTGATATCATACGCCACCCTTCATATAAGTAATAAGCTCTCATTTAAACAAAGGGAGGTTAAATATCTTACGAAAGGTTTCCCTATGAAATGGCCTATGGCACATACATACTTCATCTAATATTCATTATTCCTGTACTGAACCTCAAAAATCACTAAAAAAAAACTTTTCAATATCTAAATCCATTTCGTTTAAGCTCAGAATTTAAGAGAAGGTAAGATTTATTTCTGTCCATAAACTAATTATGAAAAGTTCAAAATACTTAAAGGTGCATGTCTTCATGGCAAGCAACACTCAAAAAGACATCACACTAAAAAAAAACCTATGTAACTAGTTTAAAACCTTCCTGTGCAACAAATTTGTACTTGTCACGCCCTTCACACAGTGACTTATAAATATTATCTATTATCTATATCCTGTCTCTATCTCGGATGAAGATTCTCCATCTCTTCTACCAGTCCATTCCTTACCCTATTAGAGTTATTCATATAACCAATAACTCCTACCCTGTTCCTACATTTTTTGTGAAAGAACCGTGATCAAATGGGTTTCGACGATTTTACAAAGATGAGCACAAAAAACAAAAGGGGCTACACTGTTTGCCAAAAATGCGAAGAAGAAAAAAAGGATTGGAAGATTGTGGCCTCGGTACTTTAGGGTTTTGGGGTTCACAATCACACGACTTCAAAATCCAAAACATCAAACCACAACAATTCTTGAATCGCGAAAAGGAAACTGGGACACACACATCGGGGTTTCGGGGTTCGAACCCTTGTGAGTTCAAGTGCCCGAACATCATCACGTCCAAACTACCGAAATGTGAAAAGGGAAGGTGGGACCCGTACTTCTGGTTTTCGGGACTCAGAACTTCGCGAGTTTAGTGTTTATACATAACAATATACAAACCTCTGAAAAGTGAAAAGGAAAGGTGGAACCCGTACTTCAGGGTTTTGGGGTTCAAGATTTTGCAAGTACAGAAGCCAACATCAACACACAACAACCCCAAAATTGCGACAAGTGACCAGCATTTCAGGATTTCGGGGTTTGGTATTTCACGAGAAAAAAGGCCATACATCCACACACCAACTCCCGAAATTGTGAAAGGTGACCAACATTTCGGGATTTCGGAGTTCGGGGTTTCGCGAGTACATAAACCAACATCATCACATAACAATTCCCGAAATTGTGAAAAGTGAAAAGGTTGGACAAGCGCTTCAGATTTTTGGGGTTCAGAACTTTGCGAGTGTAAGCGCCCAAGCCTCACATGCCCAAACCTCTAAAATGAAAAAAGAATGTTGGACTAAGTCTTTCTGTTGAAAAGTTAAGGAAATCATACACAAAGGAACAAAATACTCTACTTCTACTGTGAATTTTCACACTATATTCATCACTCCCTGATCTTTATCCTTTACTGGTGTTCTTACTTCCATTCTATGAGACAGTAGGTGTATAAGGATTCAATATCCATTTATCTATCAGAATTATGAAAGTCTAATCTTATGAGTCTTATACGCATAAAATCTATAAAAGGGGTACATTAGGGTAATAGTTTTCTGTAAAAGGTAAATCCTATTATATTCACTTAGAGCCTCTTTTAATCAATGCATTAAACATCAACAGTACTAGATTCGTGCATCTATGTAAATACATGAATACGAATATCATTCCATCAGAGTTTGGTCATTATAAATGATGTTCTGAGGGATCTGAGTTTGGTTTCCTGGGGTTTTAACTACAGAGAGGATCGGCCCCATTGACGTTAAACTCTTCCTTTCCCTACTTAATTATAAGAATATAATTACAGGTGCATCCATCTAGAATTTTACGTGCAGGAGGAACAATTTTCTAGAGTTGGAATGTCCATTACGATCTTCGCGACGATAGACAAATTTTAATTATGAAAGGACTTCATCTTCCGTAAAAAATAACTATACCTCAACAGAGAGATATGAACATTCCCACAGATGTATTACAACTATATAATTAAGGACTTCCTTCACATATATTTCTCACAACGAACAGAGAAAAAAGGGAAACATTACAGTTCCGTTTTAATCAAATACAATGCATCAGATATCAAACCATTCAAAACAGAGAATAGAATTGATTCTTGTTTGGATTTAATAGATACATGAAATGAATCAAACACAACCATTCATAATAGATAGGGGTATATCAACATATCTGAATCCAATATGCGGGAAGACAAATGGAACAACCACGTTCCTCCCAACCGTAGAATAGGTCAGCCAAAACTACTTGCCTGATTCACCCCCTAGCATGGCCATGAATCGATGAGGGAGAACTTGGAGAGTCCTTCTCATTATTCCAAATCTTTCAGCAGCTATCCCCTTTCCTCAGACTTGCTCGGCAGTGCTCATGACGGCAAGAGAACTCACAATCCTTTCCCAACATACTTGGCAGCGTCCTGCCTCCTCGCATATGCTATTTATTAATTTTTTTCCTGGGTCTTTTTCCCTCCTTTGGGGATTTTCGTAGATCTCTTAATCCCTAATTTTCAGGGGCTACCAGTGGCCAAATCTCTGATTTTCCACTTCTCATAATCAACCTAGAGGCAGTTCCAATATGTTCCCCACTCATTGAGTCATGGTCAACTAATTTTAACATGGTTGTTCCATTTGTCCTCCTACAATTAATATAAATATTATGTTGTAATAAAAGTGTCATAGTCAAATAGTTAGTTGAGTACAAACAGATCTCTTCCCAACAGTCACAATAATAAAATACAATTATTAAATTCGAAATTCGAAATTGCCATAAATGGAAAAAAGTTTCCAGATTTGAATTTGCCAAAAACGAAAATAAATTTCCAGCACATAAAAATATTTTATTTTGGGGGGATGTCACATCCTTTCCCCCTTCAGTAAAACACTTTCCTCGATGTTTGTTCCTTTCCTGGAACAAAATTGGATGAGATTTCTGCAAATCTCCCTCCAATTCCCAAGTGGCCTCCTCAGGAATAAAGTGCTTCCATTGCACCTTTACCTAGGCGACGACTCTGTTCCGAAGTGTTATTTCTCTCCAGTCAAGAATGTGTAGGGGTTCCACCTAGAACTCGCCTTCGGGTTCCACCTGCACCAAGTTCCAATCAATCATATGAGTAGGGTCATGAATATACTTTTTCAACAAAGAAACATGAAATACATTATGAATTCTTATGTTAGATGGAAGTTCAAGATGATATGCTACGGGTATGATTCAAGCTAGTATCTCGAAGGGCCCAGAAAATCTGGGTGCCAGCTTGGCATAGTTCAACAACTTCAACGATCTTTTTCGGGCTTTGACCTTCAAGTAAACATGGTCTCCCACTTGAAATTCCAAGTGCCTTATTTTCTGATCCACATAGCTCTTTTGTCTGTCATGTGCTTCTTTCAAGTTCTATTGTACGCTCCTTACCATGTTCTCCAATTCTTGGAGCATATCTAGTCCAACCATGAGTCTGTCAGTCGGGTTATCCCAGCTAATTAGAGTTGTACACTTTTTGTCGTACAATATTTTGAAAGGGCTCAACTTATCTAAAGTTTGGTACCCATTGTTATATGAAAATTCTACCAAGTGTAGGTAGTCTTCCCACTTGTTCGGCTTTGTTCTTACATGCATGTAGAGCATATCCTCTATGATTTGGTTTGTCCTCTCGGTCTGTCCATCCGTTTGTGGATGATAACTCGTACTAAAATTCAAATTAGTATTTAGCCCTGCAAACAACTCCTTCCAAAAAATGGATGTGAATTTTATGTCTCTATTTGAAATCACCATTTTAGGAATACCATGAAGTCTAAAAATTTATTTCATGAATATATCAGCAATATTAATATATTTAAAAGTAGACTTTATAGGAATAAAGTGTGTAGACTTACTAAGTTTATCAATTAAAACCATAATTGAATCATTATGTTTCTGGGTTTTAGGAAAACCTGTTATAAACTCCAGTGATACAATCTCCCATTTCCATTCTGGTACTAGTAATGGTTGTAATAGCCCGCCTGGATGCTGGTGTTCGGCCTTAACTTACTGACAATCTTGGCACCTAGCCAAGTACTCTATTTTTTTTCCCTTCATGTTAAACTAGTAAAATAGTTTTCTGAGTGTTCTTATTGTTTTCTAGTAGCCTGGATGGCCAGAATATGGTTTCTTATGCACTTCGTCCAAAATAGTTAATTTAAGCTTCGTTGAATCTCGTACATAAAGTTTGTTTTTAAATCTTAATAGTCTCTTCTTGTCGATAGTTATATCTGGTTTATCTGAGTTTGTGATACTATTTTGAAATTTTGCCATCATTTTAGCGTAATGTCTATCATTAACACCTGTCGTTCTTACTCTTTCTTCGAGATCACTTTCTTCCTTGCTGATATTTATCTCAAATAACCCATGGATTCTACAGCTTAAATCATCTGCTACTTTATTTTCCTTACCCTTGATATGTCTAACCTCGAAGTCAAATTTTCTCAAAAAGGCTAGCCACCTTGCTTGTATTGCATTAAGGTATGGTTCGTTAAACATATATTTCACCCCACTATTATCTGTCAATAGTAAGAATTTTCTACCCATTATATAGTGTCGCCACATTTTTAAGGCATGTATTACTACTTCCAATTCCAAGTTATGAGTGACATAATTTCGCTCATGTTCTTCTAATTTCTGGGACTCATAACAAATCACATCCCCTTCCTGAGTTAGAACACCACCTAGTCCCTCTTTACTTGCATCAACGCATATTGTGAAGTCATTATCCAGTTCTGATACCTTCAAAATGGGCGCTGATGTCAATAATTCTTTGTGCTTGTTACAACTGTCTTGACACTTTTGCGACCAGTTAAACTTGGTCCCTTTCTTTTGTAATGATGTGATAGGGTAGGTTGTCTTGGAGAACCCTTCTATAAATCTGTGATAATATCCAGTGATTCCCATGAATGACCAAATATCTACCACATCCTTAGGCACTAGCCATTCCATAATGGCTTTTATCTTTTCCGGGTCTATGGAAATACCTTCCGAGGAAATGACATGTCCCAAATATTGTATTTTTTTTTTGATAAAAAATATATTTGTTGAATTTTGTGTATAGTTTGTGTTTCCTTAGTGTTTGAAGAACTATTCTTAAGTGTTCATCACGTTCCTCCTCCGTTTTAGAATAGAACAAAATATTGTCGATAAATACTACTATGAACTTGTCCAAGTACTGGCTGAAAATGTTGTTCATCAAGCACATAAATGTGGTTGGTGCATTAGTGAGTCCGAAAGGTATGAATACAAACTCGTAGTGTCTTTATCTTGTTTGAAAAGATGTTTTGTTTATGCCCTGGTCCTTTATCCTAACTTGATGATAACCGGATCGTAAATCCAATTTTGAGAAGATATTGGCCCCACCAACTTGATCGAACAGATCATTTATCCTGGGTAAGGGGTATTTGTTCTTAATGGTCACTTTGTTCGGTTGTCTATAATCAATACATAGTCTTAGAGTATCGTCTTTGTTTTTCACAAAGAGGACTGGTGCTCCCCATGGCGAGACGCTTGCTCTGATATACTCTTTGTCCAACAATTCCTGTAATTGTATTTTTAATTCTGTCAGTTATGGTAGACTCATTCGAAATGATTCAGTAGGGTGCTTTTGAGATGGGGGCTGATCCAGGTAGTAAGTCTATGGAGAAATCTATTTCTCTCCTAGGAGGTAATTCCGGTATCTCATCAACAAACATGTCTCTGAATTCACGTAGGACAACAAAGTCTTATAACTTGGGCTTATCCTATTTTTCTAATAGATTTGTCACTTGGATGGTGTAAACTTGACATCCCTTTCTAATACATTTATTGAATTGCATCACTGAAACATGTCTGATTGACACAGGTTTTGGTATGCCTTGGGTTTTTCTAACAGTGAGAAAATTATCTTTGTAGCTAAGTATCTTTGTATAACAATCTAATACTACTTTGTGTTGTTCCAACCAATCCATCTCGATAATGATATTATAAGATCCTAGTGGTAGGATGTTCAGATTGGTCCTTATCTTTTGACCATCTAAGCTGAGCTCAAGATCAAGAATAAAGTTAACTACTTTCCTTTTAGCACCTATTGCTAGTTGTACAAGCCAAGATTTTTCATGCTTTTGTTTCTTAAGTTTATTCAACTCTACTACATCAAGAGTAATATAACTTAATGTAGCTCCAGGGTCAATTAAAACAAATATTCAAGTCTCATGGATTTTACCTTTGATTTCTACAACCGAGGACTGGTGGTCATCTTTTCGACCATCTATGGTTGCATTTATCTGATGCATACTTCTGCCCATGTCTCCCACTATCGAGGCTTCTTTCAAATTGTGGATAGCAGTGTTGTTTGTTATAATTAAACATGGACAGTTCCTCCTTAGATGAGGCTCTCCACACTCCCAACACTTTAATGGCTCACGGGAGTTGTCCCCAAACTTCTTCATTCCCAGGTTTACCTATTTACCGCTACCTTGCGTATTTGAATGATTGGACTGAAAATCCTTCCTTGGGAAACTTTTTGTTGCATTCTGATAAGGAGCTGGCTAGTATCCCTTGTTCCACTGGTTCGTTCAATCTTTCTTCTTATCCTTCCAGGTCTTGGGAAAATCTGCCTGTTGTTTATACTGGTCATAGCACATTCGTTCTTTCCTGGATACCTCACTCAAGGATTTCGGGTTGTCAAACTCAATTCTGTCCTGGTAGGGTTGTGGTAAACAACTTAAGAATCGTTGGATCTTTACCTTGTCCTCTAGGATGTACGGTACACACCTTAATAGTTCCAAAAACTTATTTATAAGGTCCTCTATTGTCGTTTGTCTAAGTCGTAATTCGTAAAATTCTTTCATCTTCCTTTCATAATAGCTTTCACAAAGGTATTGTTTCTTGAAATACTTCTTAAAGTCAGACCATTCCAACTGTTTCTCCTTTAGGCCCTTGGCCAATTTCAGGTCCTTCCACCAAATGCTGGCCTTCCCCTTCAGATTATATATGGCCATTTTGACCTTCATGTTGTTGGAATAGTTGTAGATCTGGAAGTATTTTTTGATGTCCAACAACCATGCCTCAGCTTCTTCTCCTATTCTGGATTCTTTGTCAAAAGTAGCTGGTTTAATCTTTTTAAATTCTCCTTCAAGGTGGTCTCTTTGTTTTCTTTTTTTGTCTGATATAGTTTTGTCTTCAGCTGAAGGTGTCCCTTTAGACGAACTGTCTCTTTTTTCTATTTTCGTGCCAGAATTCTTGGAGGCCCTCTTGCTGACCTCTTCCTCATGGTTATCATCTTTTGGGATTTTGTTGGTTACTATACTACGGAGCAGGACTTCATTTATCTCTTGTTGTTCCTACTATGCCTTCTTCAATTTTTCATTGTCAGCCTTGAAAACCTGTAGTTGAACAATAAGTTTCCTCATTGTTTCCAACACCTCCGTGGGTGAGCTTCCATCATTTTTATGTCTCGGATCTCTAGGAGGTCCTTGCTACAAATTCCCTTCCATCTTGATTTATGCACCTTCTTGAGCTGCCATTATTTAACACAAAACAAAAAAGATTTATGTTTGTAATCCGCAAGATTTATTAGTTTTTTCATAAATTAGAATATATACTAAGAAATTAATGTGGCCCTATTCAGGCCCAGTGTTGTAACTTTTGCTCTAATACCATAGGTAATGAACCTCAAAAATCACCAAAAAAGAAAATTTCAATATCTAAATCCATTTCGTTTAAGCTCAGAATTTAAGAGAAGGTAAGATTTATTTATGTCCATAAACTAATTATGAAAAGTTAGAAATACTTAAAGGTGCATGTCTTCATGGCAAACAACACTCAAAAAAACATCACGCTAAAAAAAAAACTGTGTAACTAGTTTAAAACCTTCCTGTGCAATTAATTATGTACTTGTCACGCCCTGCACACAGTGACTTATAAAGATTATCTATTATCTCTATCCTGTCTCTATCTCAGATGAAGATTCTCCTTTGATTCTACTAGTCCAGTCCTTACCGTATTAGAGTTGTCCATATAACCAATAACTCACCATGTTCCTACCGTTTTTGTGAAAGAATCGTGATCAAACGGGTTTTGGCAATTTTCCAAAGCCGAACACGAAAAAAAAAGGGTCCACGTTGTTTGCAAAAAAAATGAAGAAGAATAAAAGGATTGGAATACTGTGGCCTCAGTACTTCGGGGTTTCAGGGTTTGCAATCACGCGACTTCAAAAGCCAAAACATCAAACCACAACAATTCCCGAATCGTGAAAAGGAAAGTGGGACCTGCACATCAGGGTTCGAAACCTTGCGAGTTCAAGTGCCCGAACATCATCACGTCCAAACTACCGAAATGTGAAAAGGGAAGGTGGGACCCATACCTTGGGTTTTCTGGACTCAGAACTTTATGAGTTCAGTTTCTATACATCAACATATACAAACCTCCGAAAAGCGAAAAGGAAAGGTGGAACCTGTATTTCGAGGTTTTGGGGTTAAGGATTTTGCAAGTACAAAAGCCAACATCAACACACAACAACCCCGAAATTGCAACAAGTGACCAAGATTTTGGGATTTCGGGGTTCGATATTTCATGAGAAAAAAAGGCCATACATCCACGCAACAACTCCTGAAATTGCGAAAGGTGACCAACATTTCAAGATTTCTGAGATCAGGGTTTCGTGAGTACATAAACCAACATCATCACATAACAATTCCCAAAATTGCTAAAAGTGAAAAGGTTGGACTAGCTCTTTGGGGTTTCGGGGTTTGGAACTTCATGAGTTAAAGTGCCCAAGCCTCACATGCCCAAACCTCCGAAATGAAAAAATAAAGTTGGACTAAGTCTTTCTGTTGAAAAGTTAAGGAAATCATACACAAAGGAAAATAATACTCTACTTCTACTGTGAATTTTCACACTATATTCATCTCTCCCTAATCTTTATCCTTTACTGGTGTTCTTACTTCCATTCTTTGAGACAATAGGTGTAGAAAGATTCAATATCCGTTTATCTATCAGAATTCCAAAAGTCTAATCTTATGAGTCTTATACGCATAAAATCTATAAAAGGGGTACATTAGGGTAATAGTTTTCTGTAAAAGGTAACTCCTATTATATTCACTTAGAGCCTCTTTTAATCAATTCATTAAACGTCAATTGTACTAGATCTGTGCATCTATGTAAATACATGAATAAGAATATCATTCCATCAGAGTTTGGTCATTATAAATTATGTTCAGAGGGATATGAGTTTGGTTTCTTGGGGTTTTAACTACAGAGAGGATCAGCCCCATTGATGTTAAACTCCTCCATTCCTTACTTGCTTGTAGGACTATAATGATAGGTGCATCCATCTAGCATTTTATGCACAGGAGGGACAATTTTCTAGTGTTGGGATGTCCATTACAATCTTCGCGACGACAGGTAGATTTTAACTACGAAAGGACTTCATCTTCCACAACAAATAACTATACCTCAGCAGATAGATGTGAACATTTCCGCAGACGTATTACAGCTATATAATTAAGGATTTCCTTCACATATATTTCTCACAACGAACAGAAAAAAAAGGGGAAACGTTACAGTTCCGTTTTAATCAAATACAATGCATCAGATATCAAACCATTCAAAACAGAGAATAGAATTTATTCTAGTTCGGATTTAATAGATACATGACATCAATCAAACACAACCACTCATAATAGAGAGGGGTATATCAACATATCTGAATCCAATCT
>ML804707.1:421067-445367 GCA_009831015.1 Picea engelmannii
TACCCCTAGCGTTTGGCTGGGAGGTACCGGTGAGCTTTCTTTGGTCAGCAAGCAGAAGCGGCACGGAGCGAGGGAAGCGGCACAACGCGAGGGACGTCTCCGAAGCGGGCGAGTGGCAACGGTATGATTTTAATGGTGAAGTAGAAAGCAGTTTTTATATTCGGCAAAATTATTGTTATTGGTGATAATATGATGAGATTGGTTGGCATTATAGTTTGAAATTTCGTTCCGCAAGGATATTGTAGAGTTTGTTTATATTCTGATCATGTGTCACCTTAGTTATGATGTCATGTGTTTTTGCATTGATATGAATTAGGTGATGTTGTTAATTTCTTATTTGTTATTTCCTATTGTACTTCGCTATTCATAGACATAACGAAGGGGTCTTTACACCATGAATCAACGAGGGAAAACTTGGAGACTCCTTTTCATTATTCCAAATATTTTAGTAGTTATCCCCTTGCCTCACAATTTATCGGTAGTTCTCATAATAGAAAGAGGACTCACAATCCTTTCCTAGCATACTTGGCAGCATCCTTCCTCCTCGCATATGTTATTTATCAATTTTTTTCTCGGGTCTTTTTCCCTCCTTTGGGGATTTTCGCAGCTCTCTTAATCTCTGATTTTCAGGGGCTTCTAGTGGCCAAATCTCTGATTTTCCACTTCTCATAATCATCCTAGAGGAATTTACAACATGCTCCCCACTCATGGAGTCATGTTCAATTGATTTTAACATGGTTGTTCCATTTGTCCTCCTACAATTAATATAAATATTTTGTTGTGATACAAGTGTCATAGTCAAATAGTTAGTTGATTCCAAACAAGTCTCTTCCCAATAGTCACAATAATAAAATACAATTATTAAATTCAAAATTCGGAATTGCCATAAATGGAAAAAAATATCAAAATTCGAATTTGCCAAAAATGGAAATAAATTTCCAGCACATAAAAATACTTTATTTTTGGGGGATGTCACAATTCCTATTTTTCGTTCTTCCTTAAAGAAACTCATGGAGATATGGAGACTCTTTCTGTTTGGTAGGGTAGTATGATACATTTATTTTATTTATATCCCCTGTGATGATGGAGTCGTCAATCTGTAGGTTTATCAGACCCTCGGCTGGTTTTCTCTTACCATTGCTATCTTCCATCTTTGTGATACCGAGAATATTTTACCAGGACTCCTATGGAATATAATCATTTCGTGTGTGTAACGAAACCTTGTCACCTTGATGGGAGATGATTCATTTCCTTCATTTGAATACCATAGCGCGATGTCTATGCTCTTACTATTGATTATATTTATTTGTTTTGGTTCAGGACTGATTTAAACTTAACTCTTTAATCATGTCTATATTTTGTATGGAAAGTCTGTGTTATTGCATCGACTTTCTATTGTGGCAAGTTTGTACAGTTTACAAGTTAAGGGTTCCGCTATTGATTAATTATTTGTGAGAGGGAACTTATAAAACTTGTTATCGTCACTAATGATGGGCCTTGTTGTTGCAAGGACCCACCAGAGATTGTACTACGCCCTCCTCCCTTGGCCCAAACATCAAATCAGACAGCGGGTGAAGGGGCAAGGATTCAAACCCATGCATCATAAGATAAGTGTTTTTTTGGAAAGAAAATCGTTGGTTTAAGTTTTATCATCTTATTGCAACTACTTTTCTTTTGTTACATATTCCTTGAATAATGACTAACGATTATAGGATTTGTTTTCTTGCAGGGTCTCTATCTGTGCAAGTCTCAGATACCCACCACTACCTCCTACACAAAAGGTATTTGGGTTCCAAACCTCTCACATCTCAGGCTAACTCTACAGGTTATAGCATCATCCAAGGAGATCGTGATTCAACTAGCTATGTTATAATTAGTTCTTTGTTTGTTGTAATGTTTGTTGTAATGTTTGTGGAGTAAACCTTTGGAGTAGTTTTTCCATTAATGGCATAACATCGGCTCTTGTATAAGTATTGAGTCTGTATTTGAATTTAGATCTATTTAACTATGTAATACCCTTTTTTTTGTTCTTTAATTATTGAAAAGTAATCCTATCCGAGATTACTCGGAATGATAATCTATGTCAAAGTGATTATGTCCTTCGATTTAGAACACTGTACTTGTTATTTATGCAACTCGACTCTATATTGTGCCATTGTCTTATTCTGTTATAGAAAGAAGAATGTTTTCCAGATTTTAATAATGGTGTTACTGATATCTTTTGGTCTACTATATTCGATTTATGGTGAATGAAGTACATCGGTTGTTTCTTTAACTAGAGTATTCCATCTCCTATGCATTTGATTTATAGTTGTGGTTTCATGTCTGTCAAAAATTTAGGATCCCTATCAATATATACATATTTTCTTATGTAGACATTAGGTTATGGATTTCATTATAATGTCTGTGTGACATCCCCAAAAATAAAATATCTTTGAAATCTAAAATTGCTGCAAATTTATTTCCTTTTTTAGTAAATTCGAATTTGGAAAATTTTTGCCATTTATGGAAATTCCGAATTTTAAATTTGGTAATTGTAATTAATTATTTTGACTATTGGGTAGAGACCTGATTAGACCCAACTAACTATTTGACTATGACACTTATATGCAAACATAATATTTTATATTGATTGCAGGAGGACGAATGGAACAACCATGTTAAATTTAGCTGACCATGACTCCATGAGTCGGGAACATGTTGGAACTACCTCTAGACTGATTATTACAAGTGGAAAATCAGTTATTTGGCCATTAGAATCCCCTGAAAATTAGGAATTTAGAAAGATCCAAAAATTCCCAAGGGAGGGAAAAAGACCTGGGCAAAATTGATAAATAGCATATGCGAGGAGGCAGGACGCTGCCAAGTATGCTCGAAAAAAGAGACTAATGTTTTCTTATTGTTATGAACACTAATGATTGAGTGTGAGGAAAGAGTATTCTACTGAAGACTGAAAGACATTGCTGAGGATGAGTTTTGAGTTAGCCCTCATGGACTCATGGTCAGGCTAGGGGGTGAACTGGGTAAGTGATTTTGTTGCACTGTTCTACGGTTGGGAGGAACATGGTTGTTCCCTTTGCCTTCTTGTGATATGGTTCAGATATGTTGCTCTACTCCTTTCCTATCTGAATGATTTTATATATGATGCAATGTATTCTCTAAATCAAAACTGAAATAATTTCCATTCTCTGGTGAATGATTAAATCAGGGATGTAATTCATCTTCTAGTTATGATAGATAATAATGCGTTGGAAGAATCAGTTCAAATTCATGAAGCCTAAAGACTGACATAGAACACATGGTAAATCTAATCTCGAGCGACCCTTTTCTGAATGAACAACAGAATTGGCCTTTTATTTGTTATGATAGTTGAAAGGATTTCGCATGGTTAAATTCTGGAAGAAATCTCCTCTAAATTAAATTCACTGTTATTTTCTTTCTTTATTTGTTTTTCTAAGTGAAATCAATGCTGAGATTGGCATATTGGGAGTGGAGGCTATGCTATAATTTCATTAATCTAACTGTATGAATAATGTCAGGAACAACATTTTAAGTTTTGTAAACATTTCCTTCTCTGTGTGAATGATGATATCTATTTGTTGTAATGTAACTGTGTGAATGGTTATGTCTATCTGTTGTGTTGTATCTAACTGTACTAAGTTGAGATGGATTCCGTAGATGTTATCTATATTTTTATAATCAAGGACTAAATTCTGGTATTTCCCCTCCTGAATTAAAAACTTGAGACAGACTTATCATGTGCAAGTGAATTCGAAAGTATAAATTCGTCTATAGGAAAAAGTTATATTTTTGTAATAAAAATATCAGACAGATCTATCTATGAGTATCCAGATTGAGTAGGTATGTTGAAGTATTTCCTAAATTGATTTGGTTATTCCCTATTTTGGAGGTTTTCTCTGCGATTATGATCTTCTGTTATTGAGTTTGAAATCTCATTTTAATTCTTGACGAGTTCATTGTTTGAGCAAACACAATAATCATTTGTTTCACCAATTGCAAACCCTGTCTTTTAGTTATTCCAAGTTTATTTGTTAGAGCGGATGATTCTAAAAAAAAAAATATCAAATAAGAAATTTCATCTTTTGGAAATTTGGGACTTTCTTGTTATATATAAGCAGAGTTCCTTTGGTTTACCAAACACCGAAACCCGAAATTGTTGGGACCATGCCCTAATCTCATTTCGCAATTCGATATTTCCTATCTCTTTTTGTTTGTGAAAAAGGTGTTCGTAAACCCCGAAGTGCTAGTCCCATAGTCCTTTCACTTTTCGCAATTCAAGAGTTGTTGTGTGTTGGTGTTTGGGCATTTGAAATCGTGAAATCCTGAACCCAAAAAACCTGAAGTGTTGGTCCCACAGTCCTTTCACATTTTGCAATTCGGGAGTTGTTGTGTGTTGGTGTTTGGGCAGTTTTAAATCGCAAAATCCCAAACTCCGAAACCCCAAAGTACGGGGCCAACAGTCTTTCCACATTTCTCTTTTTGGCAAAACAGCGTGGTCTTTTGTTTTTATGTTCGGCATTTGTAATCACCGAAACCCGATTGACCTTTGTTTTCTCAGAAAAAAAACTGTAGGAACTTAGTAGGAATTATTTTTTACTGTAATGAATGGACTGGTAGAAATGATGGAGGATCTTCATCCGAGATAGAGTTCATACACCTTTAAGTATTCGAAATTTCATATGTTTATTTTCCTGTAGGTTACGACTATGCAAAAATACAATAAGTGAACGGAATCCCTTTCTCATACATATTAAGCATTTATGATATCTATGTATGCAGATACTTGGGATGTAATTATGTATGATTTATAATCGAAAGAATTGCAAAATTCTCTACAGGAAAACCTACAATACATAGAGTATAAATATTTCAATAGGTATTCATAAGAAATTGTAAGTCTATTTGGTCTAATTTCTACATGTTAAAGCACTAGAATAAATTGAAATTAACACCGTTTAACCCACGGAAAATTATGGAATGTAATATGAAGGGCGCGAAAGCCCCAATTGAAATGAAATCATTCTGGAACCCTTAAGTTACTTATACTCGTAAATGCTTATGTCCTGTGGAGGCATAAGCTAGAGTCACGAACTGTGTGTTCATCGACCTCGAACCCAGTTTCATGTATGCTTCCCAACCCTCCTAATTATTTAGAGTCCCTTGGAGGATGAATTTTGTTAAGCTCAAGAGAGGTAGTCTAGATCAGAACAGGCCCTCTACAAGACTAACCAACCCAGAACTTCTTAAGTCCTAGATAAGCTCAGGAAGGATAGCACCGTTGTGTGCAAGAACCCTACATGGAGTGCAGAGGTTGAGAAACCCCTTGGAGGCTTCAGAGCATATGAAAGTTCAAGAGTGATAAATAGACCATGATCAAAATAGGTTTAGCATGAATAACTTTCGGGGTTTCTATATCCGGGAAATCAGAGGGCAAGACCCCTCGTATTTGCAAGTTGCGAAATCTCGGTATATGAAACCCCCATGCGCTTTGTGGATGATTCATTTTAGTGTGAATAAGTTTTGGTGTTTCGGCATCTGGGAAAACAGACATTAAGACCCCTCATCTTCACAAGTCATGAAATCCTGGTATAAGAAACCCCAATGCATGATTAAGATTGAGATTCTTTCAACACCCTTAAGCTCAGAAGGGATAGTGACCTTCAGATCCAGATCAATGAGAATTGTTGATCTCATACATGAATTCCCATATAGGAGTTCGGGTAATGGAGTGACCATTGGTTTGGGTCACTACATTTCAAACTCCCGGTTACCGAAATCTCGATACAACCAGGACATTCGAATCAGGGGAAGTTTCACAGCCGTTGATCTCATTGAAGGTAAGATTTCGAGTTTTGGGGTTTGAAGAGTCGAAAGAATTCACTCTCTTGCATCACTAAGTCACAAAATGTGAAAGGTGCCTCTTGTCTTGGCCTGTGGTTGTAACCAACAATCACATGGAGGTGGATAAGGGAAGAGATAGCCTGCGCTAGGCCCCGTAGGAGTTTGGGGATTCTATCCTTTGAGAAAGAGAAAAAAAAATTGTTTTGTCATAGTGGGTATGTGACAAATGTTATTTACATATGGAAAGAATTCTGGAATCACGAATCTCATTCAGTATAGAATGTGTATGATATGTATAAATGTTTGGAAGATTTAGGACTTACGAAAATATTAGAGTAATGGACGATTAACTTAGCATGACCTAGACACCTATAGGTTGGCTGAATAAAATGTCCACATGGGTGACCATAATATAAGAAACTGATCAAAATTTAATAATAGAAGAAAAGAAAAAAAAAATGGTCATCTTAACCTAAGAATGAATCCATCAAGTTATTTAGGATTAATGTTTAGGAGAAGATTTTTTTTTATGGTGAATTTGAGGTTCATTACATATGGTATCAGAGCAAAGCTACAACACTGGGCCTGAACAGGGCCACATTAGCTTCTTAGTATTTATTCTGATTTATGTAAAACTAATAAATCTTATGGATACAAACATAAAGCCCTTTCTGTTTTTGTAAACTATGGAAGCTCAAGAGGGTGCAGAAATCAGGATGGAAGGAAATCCGTAGCAAGGACCTCCTAGAGATCCAAGACAGAACAGTTATGGAAGCTCACCCATAGAGGTGTTGGAAACAATGAGGAATCTTAGTGTTGAACTGGAGGTTATGAAGGCCGACAATGAAAAATTGAAGAAAGCACAGGAGGAACAACAAGATATAAATGAAGTCTTGTTGCGTAGTATAGTAACCAAGAAAAGCCCAAAAGACAATAACCATGACGAAGAAATTAGCAAAAGGGCCTCCAAGAATTTTGTACCAGAGATAGAAAAAGGAGACAGTTCATCTGAAGGGACACCTTCAACTGAAGACAAAACTATACCAGACAGAAAAAGAAAACAAGTAGACCACCTTGAAGGAGAATTTAAAAAGATTAAACTAGCTACCTTTGATGGAGAATCTAGGACAGGAGAAGAAGTTGAGGCATGGTTGTTGGACATCAAAAAATACTTCCAAATCTACAACTATTCCAGCAACATGATGGTCATAATGGCCATCTACAATCTGAAGGGGAAGGCCACCATTTGGTGGTAGGACCTGAAATTGGCCAAGGACCTAAAGGAGAAACAGTTGGAATGCTCTGACTTTAAGAAGTATTTCAAGAAACAATACCTTTCTGAAAGTTATTATGAAAGGAAGACAAAAGAATTTAATGAGTTACGACTCGAACAGAGGATGATGGAGGACGTTATAAATAAATTTCTGGAACTACTAAGGTTCGTACCATACATCTGGGAGGATAAGGTAAAAATCCAGCGATTATTAAGATGTTTACCACAATCCTACAGGAACAGAATTAAGTTTGACAACCCCAAATCCTTTATTGAGGTATTCAAGAAAGAATGAATGTGTTATGACCAATATAAACAGTGGGTAGAGTTTCCCAAGACCTGGAAGGATAAAAAGCAAGATCGAATGAATCAGCAAAAGAAGGGATACCACCCAGCTCCTTATCAGAATACAAAAAAAAATTTCCCAATGAAGGATTTTCACTCCAATCATCTGAATACGCAAGGTAGTGGTAAACCGGTAAACCTGGGAATGAAGAAGTTTGGGGACAACTCCCGCGAGCCATTAAAGTGTTGGGAGTGTGGAGAGCCTCATCTAAGGAGGAACTGTCCACATTTAAATTCAACAAATAAAACTGTTGTTCATAATATGCAAGAAGCCTCGATAGTTGGAGACATGGGAAGAAGCCTGCATCAGATAATTGCAGCCATAAATGGTCGACAAACTGACCACCAGTCCTCGATGGTAGAAATCGAAGGTAAAATCAATGACACTTTAATTTATGTTTTAATTGACCCTGGAGCTATATTAAGTTATATTACTCCTAATATAGTAGAGTCGAATAAACTTAAGAAACTGAAGCATGCAAAATCATGGCTAGTACAACTAGCAATAGGTACTAAAAGGAAAGTAGTTGACTTTATTTCTGATTTTGAGTTCAACTTAGATGGTCAAAATATAAGGACCAATCTGAACATATTACCACTAGGATCTTATGATATGATTATTGGGATGGATTGCTTGGAACAAAACAAAGAAGTACTAAACTATTATACAAATATACTTAGCTATAAAGATGATTTTGGCACTGTTAGAATAGCCCAAGGCATACCAAAACATGTATCAGTCAGACAATTTTCAGCGATGCAACTCAAGAAATGTATTAGAAAGGGATGCCAAGTTTATGCCATCCAAGTGACGAATTTGTTAGAAAAACAAGTTAAGCCCAAGTTAGAAGACTTTTCTTTCCTACGTGAATTTAGAGACATGCTTGTGGATGAGATACCAGAATTACCACCTAGAAGAGAAATATATTTCTCCATAGACTTACTACCTGGATCAGCCCCTATCTCAAAAGCACCCTATCGAATGAGTCTACCAGAACTGACAGAATTAAAAATACAATCACAGGAATTGTTGGACAAAGAGTATATTAGACCGAGTGTCTCTCCATGGGGAGCACCAGTCCTTTTTGTGAAAAAGAAATATGATACTCTAAGACTATGTATCGATTATAGACAACTGAAAAAAATGACCATTAAGAACAAATACCCATTACCAAGGATAAATGATCTGTTCGATCAAGTTGGTGGGGCCAAGATCTTTTCAAAATTGGATTTACGATCTAGTGATCATCAAGTTGGGATAAAAGATGAGGACATAAACAAAACAACTTTTCGAGCAATATATGGACACTATGAGTTTGTAGACATACCTTTCGGACTCACTAATGCACCAGCCACATTTATGTGCTTGATGAACATCATTTTCAATCAGTACTTAGACAAGTTCATAGTAGTATTTATCGACGATATTCTGGTCTATTCTAAAATGGAGGAGGAACATGATGAACACTTAAGAATAGTTCTGCAAACATTAAGGAAACACAAACTATACGCAAAATTTGACAAGTGTGACTTTTATCAAAAAGAAATAAAATATTTAGGATATGTCATTTCCTTAGAAGGTATTGTTGTAGACCTATCAAAGATAAAATCCATTATGGAATGGCTAGTACCTAAGGATGTGGCAGATATCCGGTCATTCAAGGGAATCACCGAATATTATTGCAAATTTATAGAAGGGTTTTCCAAGATAGCCTACCCTATCACGTCACTACAAAAGAAAGGAACCAAGTTTAATTGGTTGCAAAAGTGTCTAGACAGCTTTAACAAGATGAAATAATTATTGACATCGGAACCCATTTTGAAGGTAGCTGACCCAGATAAAGACTTCATAGTTTGTGTTGATGCAGGTAAAGAGGGACTAGGTGGTGTCCTAACTCAGGAAGGGCATGTGATTTGTTACAAGTATCAAAAATTAAAAGAACATGAGTGAAATTATGTCATGCATGACTTAGAATTGGCGGTAGTAATACATGCCTTAAAAATGTGACGAAACTATATAATGGGCAGAAAATTCTTACTATTGATGGATAATAGCGGGGTGAAATATCTATTTAACCAACCATATCTTAATGCAAGACAAGCAAGGTGGCTAGCCTTCTTGAGAAAATTTGACTTCGAGGTTAGACATATCAAGGGTAAGGAAAATAAAGTAGTAGACACTTTAAGAAGAAGAGTCCATGGGTTATTTGAGATAAACATCAGTAGGGCAGAAAGTGATCTGGAAGAAAGAATAAGGACGACAAGTATTAACGATGGAAATTACACTAAGATAGTGACATAATTAAAAAACATGATCACCAGATCTGACAAACTAGATCTAAGCATCGACAATAAAGGACTATTATGACTTAAAAATAGACTTTACATACCAGATTCAGCATAATTGAAATCAACAATTTTGGACGAAGTGCATAAGAAACCATATTCTGGCCATCCAGGTTACTAGAAAACAATAACAACACTTAGAAAACTATTTTTCTAGCCTAGTATGAAGGGCGAAACAGTAGATTACTTGGCCAGGTGCCAAGATTGTCAGCAGGTTAAGGACGAGCACTAGCATCTAGCCGGCCTATTACATCCATTACCAGTACCAGAATGGAAATGGGAGACTATATCACTGGACTTTATAATATGTTTGCCTAAAACTCAGAAACAAAATGATTCTATCATGGTTGTAATCGATAAAATCAGTAAGTCTGCACACTTTATTCCTTTAAAGTCTACTTTTAAAGATATAAACATTGCTGAAATATTCATGAAAGAAATTTTTAGACTGGATGGTATTCCTAAAATGGTGATTTCAAATAGAGACGTAAAATTTACATCCACTTTTTGGAAGGAATTGTTTGCAGGGCTAAACACTAACTTGAATTTCAGTACCAGCTATCATCCACAAACAATTGGATAGACTGAAAGGAAAAACCAAATCATAGAGGATATGCTTTGCATGTATGTAAGAACAAAACCAAGCAAGGGGGAAGACTACCTGCACTTGGTAGAATTTGCATATAACAATGGGTACCAAACTTCAACTAAGTTGAGCCCTTTCGAAATACTATATGGAAGAAAGTGTATGACTCCAATTAGCTGGGATAACCTAGCTAACAGACTCACGATTGGACTAGACATGCTCTAAGAAATTGAGAACATGGTAAGAAAGGTAAAACAGAACTTGAAAGAAGCACAGGACAGACAGAAGAGCAATGCAGATAAAAAAGGAAGACACTTGGAATCTCAAGTAGGAGACCATGTTTATTTGAAGGTCAAAGCCTGAAAGAGATCATTGAAGTTAAAGAATTGTGTGAAGATGGCACGTAGGTTTTGTGGGCCCTTCGAGATACTAGCTCGAATTGGACCCGTAGCATACCAATTTTCACTCCCAGCTAATCTAAGAATTCATAATGCATTTCATGTTTCTGTGTTTAAAAAGTATATTCATGACCCTACTCATAGGATTGATTGGAACTTGGTGCAGGTGGAACCCGAAGGTGAGTTCCAGGTGGAACCCCTACGCATTCTAGACTAGAGAGAAATAACACTTCGGAACAGAGCCATCGCTCAGGTAAAGGTGCAATGGAAACACTTTAGTCCTGGGGAGGCCACTTGGGAGTTGGAGGGAGATTTGTGGAAATCCCATCCAATCCTATTCCAGGAAAGGAAAAAACACTGAGAACGGTGTTTTATTGAAGGGGGAAAGGTTGTGATGTCCCCAAAAATAAAATATTTTTGAAATCTAAAATTGCTCGAAATTTATTTCCGTTTTTAGTAAATTCGAATTTGGAAAATTTTTGTCATTTATGGAAATTCTGAATTTCGAATTTGGTAATTGTAATTAATTAGTTTGACTGCTAGACAGAGACATGATTAGACCCAACTAACTATTTGACTATGACACTTGTATGGAAACATAATATTTTATATTGATTGCAGGAGGACAAATGGAACAACCATGTTAAATTTAGCTGACCATGACTCCATGAGTGGGGAACATGTTGGAACTACCTCTAAGTTGATTATTACAAGTCGAAAATTAGGGATTTGGCCATTGGTAGCCCCTGAAAATTAGGGATTTAGAAAGATGTGAAAATTCCCAAGGGAGGGAAAAAGACCTGAGCAAAATTGATAAATAGCATATGCGAGGAGGCAGGACACTGCCAAGTATGCTGGGAAAAAGAGACTATTGTTTTCTTGCTGTTATGAACACTAATGATTGAGTGTGAGGGAAGAGGAGTTTTTTGAAGACTAAAAGACATTGTTGAGGAGGAGTTCTGAGTTATCCCTTATGGACACATGGTTAGCCTAGGGGTTGAACTAGGCAAGTGATTTGGCTGCCCTGTTCTACGGCTGGGAGGAACGTGGTTGTTCCCTTTGACATCTCGCGATTTGGTTTAGATATGTTGCTCTACTCCTTTCCTATATGAATGATTTTATATCTGATGCAATGTATTTGTTAAATCAGAAATGAAATAATTTCCATTCTCTGGTGAATGATTCAATCACGGATGTAATGCATCTTCTAGTTATGATAGATAATAATGCATAGGAACAATCAATTCGAATTCATGAAGGCTAAAGACTTACATAGAACACATGGTAAATCTAATCTCGAGTGACCCCTTTCTGAACAAACAATAGAATTGACCTTTTATTTGTTATGATAGTTGAAAATATTTCGCATGGTTAAATTCTGGAAGAAATCTCCTCTAAATTAAATTCATTGCTATTTTCTTTCTTTATTTGTTTTTCTGAGTGAAATCAATGTTGAGATTGGCATATTGGGAGTGGAGGCTATGCTTTAATTTCATTCATCTAACTATATGAATAATGCCAGGAACACCATTCTAAGTTTTGTAAACATTTCCTTCTCTGTGTGAATGATTATATCTATTTGTTGTAATGTAACTATGTGAATGGTTATGTCTACCTATTGTGTTGTATCTAACTATACTAAGTTGATATGGCTTCCATAGATGTTATTTGTAGTTTTATAATCAAGGAATAAATTAAAAACTTTCCCCTCCTGAGATGGATTCCATAGATTGTCCCTCCTGAGTTAAAAACTTGAGACAAAGTTATCTCGTGCAAGTGAATTTGAAAGTATAAATTCATCTATAGGCAAAAGTTATATTTTTTTAATCGCAATATCAAACAAATCTATCTATGAATATCTGGATTGAGTAGGTCCATTGAAGTATTTCCTGAATTGATTTGGTTATTCTCTATTTTGGAGGTTTGCTCTGCGATTATGATCTTTTGTTATTGAGTTTGAAATCTCATTTTAATTCTTGATGAGTTCATTGTTTGAGAAAACACGGTAATCATTTGTTTCACCAATTGTGAACCCGGTCTTTTAGTTATTCTGAGTTTATTTGTTAGAGTGGGTGATTCTAAAAAAAAAAATGGATCAAATAACAAAGTTGATCTTTCGGTAACTCAGGACTGGCTTGTTATATATAAGTAGAGTCCCTTTGGTTTTACCAAATGTTGAAACCCAAAATTGTTGGGCCCACGCCCTAATCTCATTTCACAATTCGACATTTCCTATCTCGTTTTGTTTGTGCGTCAGGTGTTCGTAAACCCCGAAGTTTCGAACCCCGAAACCCTGAAGTGTTGGTCCGATAGTCCTTTCACTTTTTGCAATTCGAGAGTTGTTTTGTGTTGGTGTTTGGGAAGTTGAAATCGTAAAATCCCGAATCCCGAAACCCCGAAGTGCGGGGTCCACAGTATTTTCACATTTCACATTTTGGCAAAACAACGTGGTCTTTTGTTTTTGTGTTCAGCATTTGTAATCGCCGAAACCCAATTGACCTTTGTTTTCTCACAAAAAAATGTGTAGGAACTTAGTAGGAATTATTTGCTACTGTAATGAATGGACCTTAGTAGGTCATACACTTTTAAGTATTCAAAATTTCGTATGTTTATTTTTCTGTAGGTTACGACTATGTAGAAATACAACAAGTGAACAAAATCCCTTTCTCATACATATTAAACATTTATGATATCTGGGTATGCAGATACTTGGGATGTAAATATGTATGATTTATAATCGAAAGAATTGCAAAATTCTCTACAAGAAAACCTACAATACATAGAGTATAAATATTTCAATAGGTATTCATAAGAAAATGTAAGTCGATTTGGTCTAATTTCTACATGTTGAAGCATAAGAATAAATTGGAATTAACATCGTTTAACCTAGGACAAATTATGGAATGTGATATGAAGGGAACGAAAGCCCCAATTGAAATGAAATCATTTTGGAACCCTTAATTTATGTATACACGTAAATGCTTGTGTCTTGTGGAGGCATAATCCAGAGTCACAAACTATGTGTTCGTCAACCCCAGACCTAGTTTCATGTATGATTTCCAACCCTCCTAATTATTTACAGTCCCTTGGAGGAAAAATTTTGTTAAGCTCAGGAGAGGTAGTGCATATCGGCACAGGCCCTCTGCGAGATAAACCGAACCTAGAACTCCTTAAGTCCTGGATAAGCTTAGGAAGGATCACACCATTGTGTGCAAGAACCCTGCATGGAGTGCAGAGGTCGAGAAACTTGTTGGAGGTTTCAGAGCGTATGAAAGTTCAAGAGTGATAAATAGACCATGATCAAAATCAGTTTAGCGTGAATAACATTCGGCATTTTGGTATCTGAGAAATCAGAGGGCAAGACACCTCGTCTTCGCAAGTCGCAAAATCCCGATATACGAAACCCCGATGCGCTCTGTGGATGAGTCGTTTTAGTGTGAATAATTTTTAGTGTTTTGACATACAGGAAACCAGAGGGAAAGACCCCTCATCTTCGCAAGTCATGAAATCCTGGTATACGAAACCCTGACGTGCGATTAAGATTGAGAGTCTTTCAACACACTTAAGCTTAGGAGGGATAGTGACCATCAGATCCAGATCAACGAGAATCGTGATCTCAAACGTGAATTCCCATATCGAAGTTCGGAGAATGGAGTGACCAGTGGTTTGGGTCGCTTCATTTCAAACTCCCAGTTACCGAAATCCCGATATGGCCAAGACTGTTGAATCACAGGAAGTTTCACAACCATTGATCTCATCGAAGGTAAGATTTTGAGTTTCAGGGTTTGAAGTGTCGAAAAACTTGACTCTCTTGCATCACTAAGTCACAAAATGTGAAAGGTGCCTCTTGGCTTGGCCTGTCGTCGTAACCAATGATCACATGGAGGTCGATAAATGAAGAGCTAGCTTGCGCTATGCCCCATAGGATCTCGGGGATTCTATCTCTTGAGAAAGAGCAAAAAATTGTATTTTGCCGTAGTGGGTATGTGACAAATGTTATTTACATATGGAAAGAATTATGGAATCACAAATCTCATTCGGTATAGAATGTGTATGATACGTATAAATTTTTGGAAGATTTAGGACTTAAGGAAATATTAGAGTAATGGACAATTAATTTAGCATAACCTGGACACCTATAGGTTGGTTGAATAAAATGTCAACATGGGTAACCATAATATAAGAAACTGATCTGAATTTAATAATAAGAGAAAACAAAAAAAAATGGTCATCTTAACCTAAGAATGAATCCATCAGGTTATTTAGGATTAATGTTCTGGAGAATTTTTATTTTTTTTTATGGTGAATTTGAGGTTCATTACAGTCTTCCTATAGTAATTAGACATATACTTGTCTATATGTGATATAGATATATCGTGGAAAAGTAATGGTCTGTAAAGGATTAAATACACACTAAGTGGTAGATAGTGTCCCGATTAAATTTATGACTGTGAGTTTGTAATCACAGAAAAATACTTACTCCATATATACATATAGACTAGTTTTCACTCTGTTCATGTCTAGATGTTTTATACCAGAAATTTTGATGTACAGGAAATCCCTCTGTTATAATAGAAATCCAATTACAAAAAATGGTTACTTCCAGAATTTAATCACACCAATCCATTTGATTGTCCAAAAAGAAAATCAAATAATTTCTAAAACTTTCGAACATACTCTAATCCAGTCTTAAAGAGCTACTCAAAATTGATTTCAAGAATTGATTTATAAACTATTTTATCGAAAATTGGACTTCACACATTCTTATAATCAAATAGTTTTCGCTCAGGTTATTGTGTCCATACCGACTTTAATGATTGAGCTACATCTGTAACTAATTCACTTCACATAGATATAAATAATTCAATTTAGATACAGTAAATACATTACATCAGATATATGATCATTCAAACAGAGAAGGAAAAGATTACACATTTGAACCAGTTCATGGGAAGACAAAGGGAACAACCACGTTCCTCCCAACTATAGAACAATCCATCAAAATTACTTTCCCTGATTCAACCCCTAGCCTGACCATGAATCCATGAGGGAAAACTTGGAATCTCCCCTTCAGCAATGTCTTTCTCTCTCTGTAGGTCTTCTCCTTGCCTCACACTTAATGATTAGTGTTCATAACAACAAGTACACAATAATTATTCCTTCCAGCATACTAGACATTGTTATGCCTCCTCACATAGGCTATTTATCAAAACAATATTTTTGCCAAGGTCTCTTTCCCTCCCTTGGGAATTTTTGAATCTTTCTAAATCCTTGATTTTCAAGGTCTGCCAATGGCCAAATCCCCGATTTTCCACTTGTAACAATCACCCGAGTGGTAGTTCCAACATGTTCCCCACTCATGGAGTCATGGTCAGTTGAATTTAACATGGATTTTCCATTTTTCCTCCTGCAATAATTAAAACAATATTTTGTTTACATACAAGTGTCATAGTCAAATAGCTAGTTGGGTCAAATCAGGTCTCTTCCCAACAGTCATAATAATTAATTACAATTTATCAAATTCGAAATTGAAATTTCCATAAATGGAAAAAAGTTTCCAAACTTAAGTTTACCAAAAACAGAATAATTTTCTAACAATTTTCATATTTCAAAATTAATATATTTTGGGATGTCGCATCATTCCTCCCTTCAAATAAGACAATGTCCTCAGTGTTTGTTCCTTTCTTGGAATAGAATTGGATGATATTTCTACAAATCTTCCTCCAACTCCCAAGTGGCCTCCTCAAGACCGAAGTGCTTCCATTTCACCTTTACCTAAGTGACGACTCTGGTCTGAAGTGTTATTTCTCTCAGGTCTAGAATGCGTAGGGGTTCTGCCTAGAACTTGCCTTCTGGTTCCACCTGCACCAAGTTCCAATCGATCATGTGAGTAGGGTCATGAACATACTTTTTCAATAAATATACATGAAATACGTTATGAATTTTTAGATTAGCTGGAAGTGCAAGTTGGTATGCTACGGGTCCAATTCGAGCTAGTATCTCGAAGGGCCCACAAAACCTGGGTGCCAATTTGGCACAGTTCCCGAGTTTTAGTGAACTTTTTTGGGATTTGACTTTTAAGTAAACATGATCTCCCACTTCAAACTCGAAGTGTCTTCTCTTTTGGTCTGCGTAAATTTCCTATCTGTCATGTGCCTCTTTCAATTTATGTTGTACCTTTCTTACCATATTATCCATTTCTTGGAGCATCTCTGGTCCAACCATTAGTCTTTCAACCGGGTTATCCCAGCTAATTGGAGTTGTAAACTTCCTTCCATACAGTACCTCGAAGGGGCTTAACTTAGTTGAAGTTTGGTACCCATTGTTAAATGCAAATTCTACCAAGTTTAGGTATTCTTCCCATTTGCTCGGTCTTGTCCTTACGTACATGTAGAACATATCCTCTACGATTTGGTTCGTTCTTTCAATCTGTCCATCTGTTTGTGGATGATAAATCATACTGGAATTCAAATTAGTATTTTGTCCTGCAAACAATTCTTTCCAAAAAGTATATGTGAATTTTACGTCTCTATCTGAAATCACCATTTTAAGAATACCATGCATTCTAAAAATTTCTTCTATAAATATTTCAATGATATTTATAGCTTTAAAAGTAGACTTTACAGGAATAAAATGTGCAGACTAACTGAGTTTCTCAATTATGACCATAATAGAATCATTTTGTTTCTGAGTTTTTGGAAAACCTGTAATAAAGTCCAGCAAATTGTTCTCCCATTTCCATTTTGGAACTAGTAATAGTTGTAATAGGTCGGCTGGATGTTTGTGTTATGCCTTTACCTGTTGACAATCTTGACACCTAGACAAGTATTCTACTATTTCACTCTTCATATTAGGCGAATAAAATAATCTCCTAAGTGTTGCTATCGTTTTCTGGTATCCTGGATGATCAGAATATGGTTTTTTATGCACTTCATAAAAAAATGTTATCTTTAATTCTGTTGAATCGGGTATGTACATTCTATTTTTAAATAATAGTTGCCCATTTTTATCGATACTCAGATATGGTTTATCTGATTTTGTTGTAGTGTTTTGTAATTCTATCACTTTCTTGGTGTAATTTTCGTCATTAACACATGTTGTCCTTATTCTTTGTTCTAGATCACTTTCTGCCCTGCTGATGTTCATTTCAAATAACCCATGGACTCTTATGCTTAGCGCGTCTGCTACCTTATTTTCCTTACCCTTCATATGTCTTACCTCAAAGTCGAATTCGCTCAAGAAGTCTAGCCACCTGGCTTGCCTTGCATTAAGATATGGCTGGCTAAACAGATATTTCACCCCGCTATTATCTATCAATAATAGAAACTTTCTTCCCATTATGTAGTGTCGCCACATTTTTAAGGAATTTATTACTACTTCCAATTGTAAGTCATGAGTGACGTAGTTTCTCTTATGTTCTTTTAATTTCCAAGACTCATAATAAATCATGTGTCCTTCTTGAGTTAGGACACCGTCTAGTCCTTCAATACTCACATCAACACATATGGTAAAGTATTTATCTGGGTATTCTACCTTCAAGATGGGTGTAGTTTTCAATAAATCCTTCAAATTGCTAAACCTATCTTGACACTTCTGTGACCAGTTGAACTTGGTCCCTTTCTTTTGTAATGATGTGATAGGGTAAGCTATTTTGGAAAACCCTTATATAAATTTGCGGTAATATCTGGTGATTCCCATGAATAACCAGATATCTGCTACATCCTTAGGTATTGGCCATTCCATGATGAATCTTATTTTCTCAGGGTTGATTGTAATGCCTTCTACCAAAATTACATGTCCTAGGTATTGTATCTTCTTTTGATAAAAATCACACTTATTGAATTTAGCGTATAGTTTGTGCTTCCTCAAAGTTTTCAGAACTATTTTAAGTGTTCTTCGTGTTCTTATGTTTTAGAGTAAACCAGAATATCGTCGATAAATACCCATATGAACTTTTCTAAGTATCGACTGAATATAATGTTCACTAGACACATAAACATGGCTGGTGCATTAGTGAGTCCGAAAGGTATCACTACGAATTTGTAGTGTCCATATCTTGTTTCAAAATCTGTTTTGTTTATGTCCTTATCTTTTATCCTAACTTGATGATAACCGGATCATAAATCCAACTTTGAAAAGATCTTGGCCCCACTTACTTGATCGAACAGATCATTTATCCTAGGTAAGGGGTATTTGTTCTTAATAGTCATTTTGTTCAATTGTCTATAATTGATATATAGTCTTAGAGTACCTTCTTTCTTTTCACAAAGAGGAATGGTGCTCCTCGTGGTGAAACACTCAGTCTGATATACCCTTTGATCAACAATTCCTGCAGTTGTATTTTTAATTCGGTCAATTCTGGTAAACACATTCAGTAAGGTGCTTTCAAGATAGTGGTTGATCCAGGTAACAAGTCTATGGAGAAGTCTATTTCTCTTCTAGGAGGTAATTCTAATATCTTGTCAACAAACATGATCCAGATTATTTTCAGCACGAAATGAGAGCAGAGATATAATAAAGAAATGCATAGAGATATATTGTATATTCAGTAATATAACAAAAATATATCAGAGATGCAAACATAAACACAGAGATACAATAATACATGATTTCTATTAATGAAATAAATGTACAAAGACTGTAAAAATACAGAGTGAAAGACTCGCTAGAATGGTGGTAGCTTATCTCTGAGAAGAGATGTGACAGCTACTCGCATTTGCCAGAGCATGATTACAATGAGTCTCTGGAGGCCTTTTTACAATAAACAGGAATTCCAAAATTCCTATGCACCCAAAAACTTAACCCTAGGATATGAAGCACCAAAAGTCATGAGGGCCCCATTTGGGTAAGTTAGTACATCAACTTCTCGAGATCGTAACTTTTGCATACGAACTCTGTTTTAGGCGTATGATAGCTTGTTGGAAATGTATTGTCGAGGAGATTCATTTTGGGGGCTCAATCATGCCTTTGTCTATCATTGAGAACCTCGATCCTGAAAAAAATTCATTTAGGCCCTCAAAATGGCCCCGGAAGTTAAAACCCGCTAAAAATAGTAAATTGCCAAAATTCGCAGAAAATTGTTTTGAGCTAGTCGAAAAAGGTGGGTGGCCACCAATATCCACCTAGATCAAAACACATCTCTAAATTAATGTAGGACAAAAAAGGCTTCTAATATGGGATTATCTTCTTTTCCTAACAGATTCTTTATTTGTATGGCGTAAACTTGACACGCCTTTCTCATGCATTTCTTGAATTGCATTGCTAACACTTTTCTAACTGATATTGGTTTTGGTATACGTTGGGTTGTTCTATTAGTATCATAATAGTCTTTATAATTAAGTTTCTTTGTATAGAAATCCATAACTTCTTTGTTCTTTTCCAACCAATCCATTCTGATAATCACATCACAAGATCCTAGTGGAAAAATATTTAGATTTGTTTTTATGTTTTTACCATCTAAACTGAATTCAAAATCAGGAATAAAATCAACCACTTTCCTTTTTGTTCCCGTTATTAATTGTACCAGCCATGACTTTGCGTGTTTCATCTTCTTGAGTTTATTTGAATCTACTACACCAGGGGTGATATAACTTAATGTAGCTCTGGGATCAATTAAAACATAAATTCGGGTGTTATTGATTTTACCTTCTATTTCCACCATAGAGGATTGGTGGTCATCTTGTCGACCATCTACGATTGCATTTATTCGGTGCAGACTTCTTCCCACATCGTCCACTATCGAGGCTTCCTGCAAATTATGAACGACAATTTTGTTTGTTTTATTTATATGTGGATGGTTTCTCCTTAGATGAGGTTCTCCACATTCCCAACACTTCAATGGTTCACGGGGACTGTCCCCAAATTTATTTGTTCCCATATTTACTGGTGGTTTACCATTTCCTTGCATACTTGGGTAATTGGAGTGAAAGTATTTTCTAGGAAATCCTTTTGATGCATTCTTATAAGGAGCTTGTTGGTATCCCTTCTTCCATTGGTTGATTTGATTTTGTTTCTTATACTTCCAAGATTTGGGAAACTCTACCCGCTATTTGTACTGGTCATAGAACATTTTTGGTTTCTGAATACTTCACTCAAGGACTTGGGGTTGTCAAACTCAATTCTATCCCTGTAGGATTGTGGTAGACAGCTTAAGAACCGCTAGACTTTTACCTTGTCCTCCCAGATATAAGGTACGAATCTTAGTAATTCCAGGAATTTGTTTATAAGATCCTCCATTGCCATCTCACCAAGTCGTAACTCATAAAATTATTTCCTTTTCCTTTCATATTATCTTTCATATAGGTATTGTTTCTTGAAATCTTTCTTGAAGTTCAACAATTCCATCTGTTTCTCTTTTAAGCCTTCATCCAACTTTAGATATTTCCACCAGATGATGGCCTTTCCTTTCAGATTGTAAATGGCCATTCTTACCTTCATATTGCTGGAGTAATTGTATATCTGGAAATAATTTTTTATGTCTAATAACCATGCTTCAACTTCCTCCCCTGTTCTGGATTATCAATAGAAGGTAGTTGGTTTAATTTTCTTAAATTCTCCTTCAAGGTGGTCTACTTGTTTTCTTTTTATGTCTATTTTTATTTTTTCTTCAGTTGACGGCGTGCCCTCAGATGACCTGTCTCCTTTTTCTGCTTCTGGCCTAGAGTTCTTGGAGGACCTTTTTCTGACCTCTTCTTCATTGTTATCATCCTTTGGGATTTTTTTTGTCAGTATACTGTGCAACAAGACTTCATTTATCTCTTGTTGTTCCTTCTGTGCTTTCTTCAAATTCTCATTGTTGGCTTTGAAAACCTTCATCTCAACAATAAAACTCCTCATTTTTTACAACACTTCCGTAGGTGAGCTTCTGTCACTATTCTATTTTGGATCTCCAAGAGGTCTCCGCTCCTGATCTCCTTCAATTCTGATTTCTGTATCATCCAGAGCTGCCATAATTAACACAAAACAAAAAGGGTTTTATGTTTGTAACAATAAAGGTTTTATTAGTTTTTCATGAACAAAATTATATGCTTAAGTAAATTAGATGGCCCTGTTCAAGGTCCAAGTGTTGTAACTTTTTCTCTGATACCATATGTAATGAACCTCATATTTACAACAAAGAAAAAATCTGTTTATATAGTTTCTTGGTAAGAAAAGGGGTCTTATTTATGAAACTTTGTTGTTGACTTGGTTATGAAACTCTTTAATAAGACTTTGCTTTAAAATTCTATTCAAAAAAAAAAACCTTGTTACAAACTCCTAGATTTCTAACTTACCACAAGATTTGCTATGTATGTCATGAGTAGAAACGTTATAAGGAAACTGTAACATCCCGCTCTGGAGCACTGAGAACACTTATTATTTGAGGACACTTGCTCGCAAGTGATCTGGACCCTTGCTCGCAAGTGATCTGGACCCTTTTTGATGTTAGACCTATTATATTTGATTATGATGTGATTTACAGATGACATGATGTGTCAATATTGATGTAGACAGGTGCTATTGACTCAGTTGGATTGAGTGTGCAGGGTTTTTGACCTTGAGGATGCAGAGGCATCGGTAGAACCCCTTGGACTCCGGACTGAGTCAGGGAGTGTGCTTTTCGGTTGATATGTTTATTATGATGTTTCATTTGATTGATGATTTGATATGGACATTTCTGACATGATTATTGGTGATGCAGGCTGACGATAGATTGCCGACTTGACTCACATATGGAGTAAATGGGCCACACACGATTGCACAGAGGTTGAGGGAGAGGGGAAAAGAGAGGATTGTTTGGTTGAGATTGATTTGCTATTGCAGAGAGAAGAGAGACTGACTGATTTACTGGTAGGAGTTGGGAAGCCTCAGCACATTTGAGTGGTAGCTCAGCCTTGGAGGCGAGCTAAGGAGCTAGTTACTCACTGGTTGTGTGTGGCCCCTTTGCGGCTCGGGGGGCTGAGGGGGAAGAAGAGTACCCCTAGCATTTGGCTGGGAGGTACCGGTGAGTTCTTTGCGGTCGACAAGAAGGAGCGGGAGTGGCAGGAGCACCGGAGTCGTTGCGGCAAGCGATTAAGGCCAAGGTATGTTCCTGAACTCAGTAGAGTAGCATGCAGAGGGTTTATTGCTGAGATTATGGTTGTGTTATTGGGGAATGTTGTTTCCTCGTCCTTCATACCTGGTAAGAAAAAGGGGGTTTTCAAAAGATCTTAGTTAAGGGTGTTTTCATATGTATAATGGCATTTCTGTTCGGTGGGTTTACTCCTTTTTCTTTTACTAGGCGTTTATTTTACTTTTCTTTCAATGGGTTTCGAATTTCTACCATGGGCGATGTATTGCAATGGGTTTTCGAATTTTAGTACTGTGGGTGATGTATTTGCAGTGGGTTTTCATTTGTTGCACAGGGGGCGAGTGTGTTGCCGTGGGCATTCATTTTTTTTTTATTATGGGCGTTTTTTTTTATATAATGGCCATAGTTCCTTTCCCAGTTTCATGTTAAACCATTGGTTAACAATTCTTATCCGCGCGATAGTTCACATCTCAGATTAGATTAGGGTTTAGCATTTAGTATCACTGTTCAAATTTCAGAATATTTAGGCTATGCATTTAGTGAGTTGTATGAACGGATTTCTCTGATTTCAAAGCGTTAAGGTTCTGTATATAGATGATAATACCTTTTAATAAACAGAACTCGACTTTCCAACCCTTGTTTGCCTAGATTGTGGTATTGTATACATTAAAAATGTAATGTAATCTACAGCAGATTCGTTTCCAATAAGTGGATGCCCAGATTGTGAAGGAAGATAGCTTGGGACAGCCACGGCCAAAATATCCCTATATTCATTGTATTTACAGCAGCATTGTGATAACTAACTTGTGAACAACGCATGTGGAAGGTGCATATATTTGTTTATTTGTTTATATTTCTCCATCTCGCCTGAGTTGTACCTTATGCACCATTCCTGTGATATAAAACTGGACTACTATAAATTACGTTCTTAAATTTAGTATTGCAGTACACCATAATGACCATATACAGTGTGGGTCGTTTTGTTGTGGGTTTCTCCGTTTTTACTTGCAGGGCGTCCCTCATTCGTGACCGACGTTTACCTTGTGACTGGGCGTCTCCTTGTGCCCTCGAGTATTATTTAGATCCCTGGTAATAACCTTATGGGCATCTCCCTTGTATCGCTTAGACCCCTTGTCTTCTCGGACTTTGCAAGGATTCGTCCTGTTGGACGCATGCGTTGGGTGCATTCCATTTTACCCGTAGCCGTCATTCGTCCTTTGTGAGCTTGTGTGCTTTTTCCGAGGGGGGAGGGGCCTCTAGCTACTCCAACGCGCGTTCTCTTGCGCATATGGTTCTATGAGCAGTCAAATTTTAAGCTAGGTTACTGTTGTTGCATTCCTGAACAGATAGGGTTAGTTGACACTGTTTTAATTAGCATTATAACTGCCATTTAATACTGTTCTAAATGATTTTATTAGCTGCTATGATAATTTTGTTTAAA
>ML804707.1:446039-465472 GCA_009831015.1 Picea engelmannii
TTGGTAATGGAGGGCATTTAATAAGGATGGCTAACTAAGGCATTTACAATGTGGTCATGATAAGGCTAGCATTCGAGTAGTGGAAATTGTGGTAAGGATAAGGTAGTTCCCATGACAGGGGTTGTTGTTATGGTTTTAAGTGAATGGTTAATATTGATATGGTTTTAAGTACAATTTTAATATTGGCTAATGGTCATGGTAATACTTGTTAAATTTGCATTAATAATAGTTGTTCTAATTGGCAATGTTAATGATGACGATAGAGTCGCAAATTCCAATTTTGGATTAATTAAAAGGTTTGTGATGATGTTAATTTGCAAGGTTATTATTCATTTGTGATAATGCTTGTCCCTGAACTAGCGCCAATTGACCTTACAACTAAACCTTGGGGGTCGAGATTATAGGCCTTTACCTTGATAAAGTCTTCGTCGGTTAATGATAATTACTGGAGCTTTTGGTCATGATTAATTTCTTCAGGTCCCAATAGTGGTTGGTCGATTGAGTCCTCCTGACTTGCATCTCCCGTAGAAGTCATGATGGTCCCTGACTTTGTAGTACTTGGTGGTATGGTATTTCTTAGTAGGTTCGTGTCGGGCGAGATCTAGGCGCCTCTTGTAGCTTAGTAGTTGTCTGTGTGTAATCCGGTGGAAGGAATCCGGTGCCGTATCAAGAGTCTCGGGCTGTTTAAAGGCACATTTCCACTAATGCGACTCTACTGTCGGATTCTTTCATTCTGTGACAGTACTGTGCCTAACCCCTAGTGTCTGTCTCTGCCTACAGCCACTAGTCGCCCGCCCCATGTCCGGGGGCGTTTGCTTCTTGTTGTCACTATGATATGTCGGGTCATCTTGTTTGAGTTCGTCCTACTTGCGTCCTGTTGGTTCGAGTGTTGACGTAGAGTCAAGGGGGTTGTTTCTTCTACACGCACACACACACTTGAAAAAAAAAAATCATCGGTGGACTGAGTAGATGTTCTTAGCTAGGAAGGTTGCTACAGAAATGTACCCAAGACTTTGGCAAACCCCCTCCTTCCTTTAATATTTACCCATATCCATATATGCTACGTACATAAGGGTAGTTTTACAATACAAGTGCAACTCATTTTAATTAACACAAGGCTCCAAGTTCGCGCACACGCCCACTTGTTGATGTTATCCTAGGAAAACTTTAACCAGTTCTTATCCATAATAAACATGGGGTCAGGATTTACTCTTACACCATGAAACTAACATAACTACCAAGTCTTGGTTATTTTGTGGCTCTTAAAATCGGGGGTTGAAGTGTAATGAAAGTACTAGATCCAAATGCCAATGGAATCTTGACAACTAGGATCTAACTGATGTCTCGGACAAACATAGAGGGGATAAAGGTTTTAACCATGAGTCATGATGGTGTCAAATCACAAAATTATTTAAGTGGAAGAGATGGTTTATGGTCATATTAGTTAAATCTTTGTAACTTCATTAATGGTCGTCCTACAAATTCCTCTATATTTAATGGGATCCATACCCAAAGTGTCACACTCAATCTTCCACTATCACATGGCTAAATGTCCTCCACACTTCGTGCATTTACTGAGAGATGTCAAGGTGTCTCTTAGGGTTGGAGTAGGTTCACAGTTTTGTCATTTTTTATTTTTTACGAAGAGGTATTTTATACCACAATTTTAGAGGCGAAGTCTATAACTGATGAAGGTCGATCCATGGTGTAACTAACGAAGCAGTTTGAAACCCTGGTAAGTTCTTCCTTAAAAATAAGGAGATATAATATTTGGAAATAATGTTAAGTGTTTTGTTGTTATGCAAGTTACTGTTGTGTTCTTTTCATTTTTGATGTGTTCTTCCTCGCAGGAAATTTCTCCTTTGGTTATTCGTTTGGGAGCCCTCTACAGTAGTTACCAGAGTCTTGGAGTTAGGGTTTCTTTAGAGAATACGCCACCCTTTAAATAAGTAATAATCTCTCGTTTAAACAAAGGGAGGTTAAAGGTCTTATGAGAGCTCTCCCTGTGAAAATGCCTATCGCGTGTACATAATTCGTCTGATCTTCGTTATTCCTATTTTTCGTTGTTCCTTAAATAACCTCACAGATATATGGAGACTCTTTATGTTTGTTAGGGTAGTATGATACATTTATTTTATCTATATCCCCTGTGATGATGGAGTCATCATTTTGTAGGTTTATCAGACCCTCGTCTGGTTTTCTCTTACCATTTCTATCTTTTGTCTTCGTGATACCTTGAATATTTTATCGAGAGTCCTACGACATATAATCATTTCGTGCATGTAATGAAACCTTGCCACCTTGACGGACGGTGATTCATTTCCTTCATTTGAATACCATAGCACAATGACTCTGCTCTTACTATTGATTATATTTATTCGTTTTGGTTCGGGATTGATTTAAACTTAACTCTTTAATCATGTCTATATTATGTATCAGAAGTATATGTTATTGCTTTGTATTTATCTTGTGGCAATTTTGTACAGTTTACAAGTTAAGGGTTTCACTATTGATTAATTATTTGTGAGAGGGAACTTATAAAACTTGTTATCGTCACTAATGATGGGCCTTGTTGTTGCGAGGACCCATCAAATATTGTACTGTGACCTCCTCCCTCGGCCCGAACATCAAATTAGACATCGGGTGAAGGTGCAAGGATTCGAGCCCACACATCATAATATAAGTGTCTTTGTGGAAAGGAAATCACTGGTTTAAATTTTATCGTCTTATTCCAACTACTTTTCTTTTGTTACCTATTCCTCGAATAACAACTAATGATTACAAGATTTGTTTTCTTGCAGGTTCTCCATCTGTGCAAGTCTCGGATACTCGCCACTGTCTCCTGTGCAAAACGTATTTGAGTTCTGAACCTCTCACATCTCAAGTTAACTCTATAGGTTCTACAATCATCCAAGGAGATCGTGATTCAACTAGCTCTGTTATAATTAGTTCTTTGTCTATTAATGTTTGTTGGAGTAAACCTTTGTGGTATTTTTTCCATTAATGGCATAATGCCACTTCTTGTATAAGTATTGAGTCTATACTTGAATTTAGATCTAGTCAACTGTATAATACACTTTTTTTTGTTCTTTAATTATTGAAAGGTAATCCTAGCCGAGATTACTCTCAATGATCATCTATGTCAAAGTGATTATGTCCTTCAATTTCGAACACAATACCTCTTATTTATGCAACTCGACTCTGTCTTGTGCCATTGGCTTATTTCGTTATAGAAAGAAAAAGGTTTCCCATAGTTTAATAATGGAGTTATTGATATCTTTTGGTCTATTGTATTCGATTTATGTTGAATGAATTACATCGGTCGTTACTCTAACTAGAGTATTCCAACTCCTATGAATTTGATTTATAGTTGTGGTTGCATGTCTGTCAAAACTTCAGGATCACTATCAATATATACATATATATATACATATTTTCTTATCTAGACATTAGGTTATGGATTTCATTATAATGTCTGCCAATAGTAATGAGACATATAATTGTTTATATGTGATATATATATATATATATATATATATATATATACATATATATCGTGGAAAAGTATTGGACCATAAAGGCTTAAATACACACTAAGTGGTAGATAACGTCCTTATTAAATTTATGACTCTGAGTTTGTAATCACAGAAAAATACTTACTCCATATATACATATAGATTAGTTTTCAATATGTTCATGTCTAGATGTTTTATACCAGAAATTTTAATGTACAAGAAATACCTCTGTTATAACAGAAATCCAATTACAGAAAATGGTTACTTCCAGAATTTAGTCACACCAATCCATTTGATTGTCCAAAAAGAAAATCAAATAATTTCTAAAAATTTAGTATAGACTCTAATCCAGTCATAAAGAGCTACTCAAGAATTGATTTATAAACTTTTCTATCAGAAATTGGACTTCACACATTCGTATAATAGAATAGTTTTTGCTCAAGTTATTCTGCCCATACATAATTTAATTATTGTGCTACATATGTAACTAATTCACTTCACAGAGATAGAAATAATTCAATTTAGATACAGTAAATACATTACGTCAGATATACAATCATTCAAATAGAGAAGGAAAAGATTACATATCTGAACCAGTTCGCGAGAAGACAAAGGGAACATCCACTTTCCTCCCAACCGTAGAACAAGGAATCAAAATTACTTTCCCTTATTCACCCCCTAGCCTAACCATGAATCGATGAGGGAAAACTTGGAATCTCCCCTTCAACAATGTCTTCCTCTCTCTGTAGGTATTCTCCTTGCCTCAGACTTAATGTTTAGTGCTCATAAAAACAAGTACACAGTAATTCTTCCTTCCAGCATACTAGACAGTGTCTTGCCACCTCACATATGTTATTTATCAAAACAATATTATTTCCTAGGTCTCTTTTCCTCCCTTGGGAATTTTAGCATCTTTCTAAATCCCTGATTTTCAGGGGCTACCAATGGCCAAATACCTGATTTTCCACTTGTAACAATGAACCCAGAGGTAGTTCCAACATGTTTCCCACTCATGGAGTCATGGTCAGTTGAATTTAACATAGCTATTCCATTTGTCCTCCTGCAATAATTAAAACAATATTCTGTTTACATACAAATGTCATAGTCAAATAGCTATTTTGGTCAAATAAGGTCTCTTCCCAACAGTCATAATAATTAATTACAATTTATCAAATTCAAAATTCAAAATTGCCATAAATGGAAAAAAAATTCTAAATTCAAATTTACCAAAAACGGAATAATTTTCTAAAAATTTTTGAATTTCAAAATTAATTTAGTTGGGGATGTCAAATGTTTTTTGTTTGGTTCACAATTCAACCTGCGCTTCTACCTTTCATCGTTTCGGATTAAGCTTCCATGACATATAATCATTTCCTATTCCTTCTTTGTTGTTCATTGTTTGCAAATTGCAAGTAAGAATGTTTTCTTATTTCTACTGGCATGCTTGTCATATTTTTTCTTATTTCCTTCTGTTCTTCGGCTGCAGTTTTGTAATCATTGGAGATACATATATTGTTTACTTGTTCGATGCTTTTTCGTTGGTTTGTCGGTTGATGGTTGTGTGTGTTTGGCTCAAGTTTACGATTTGGGGCCTTGGGTTTGGAGTTGGCCTATTCATACTTTTTCGTTGGTTTGATCCTTGCTATTTTCTTTTGTTTTCTTTGGCTTTGCAGAGTTGGTGTTCTGTGCGGGCAGTTGGAGCTATTTTTTTTTTGTTTTTATACTATTGTTATTTTTTGGTGCTTTACGGTGTTGAGCCCTTGCACCCACGAGTAGACATGCAATTGTGTTATTTTCCTTGTATGGCGAGGTCGATATCTTTTCTGCTGTGATATTTTTATGGTGCTTTAGTGTTGACATGATAGAAAATCATTGCATCGAAAATTGTTCAAGAAGTACATGTGAAATTGCAATAATCACTTTTTTTTTTTAAATAAAACATATGCAAGCAACATTTATAAACCATATATGGTGAAATTTTCCCATATGATAATACATGTTCTTTATCCTCTACAAAGACTAGTTTTCCCACAATACAATTTGTCTTGTACTTGAGATATGATATGTACAACAAAGATGCTACAAAATTATATTTCCATGTCTAGAAGCATATATGGGTAGTGTGCCACGAAAAAACAAAATCTTGTATCGTGGGATCAACAGTCTATGTAGAGGATAAAGAACATGTATTTCCATGGGTGGAATCATATCTGGTGGTTACTTTTCCATGGAAAACCAAAAATTGTTTAGTTACGGCCATGCAATTTCTTAATATTTTGTAGCTTGTAATTTATTTTGGGCAAGGAAAAAAAAAACATATTTACATCTATGGATGGAGAGGTGCAAGGTTTCTATTTCTTCCTATATTTTATTCTACTCATTGAGTCTCATTTACTATATGTGAATATTACTTGTTCTACAGTGCATATCATCTTCCATTCATGTTCAATATTTTGTGTGTTCTCACATTCAAACAAACAAAATAGCTGGAAAAAAAGACAGAGTCTTGATTGCATCGGTTGAGGAGGAGATAGAAAGGTACATTATTGTATTGTTATTTCATGTGTGCCTTCCTAAATAATAACTTGTGTTCAGTACATGTCTTCTTGCATACTAACCTCCATCATGTCCATTGTATTTTTCCTGCATTGTTACATTTAAACAAACAAAATGGATGGAGAGGATGATGGGCTCTTTGGTGGTAGTGTAGGCGAGGATTTGCAGAGGTGGATACCTATACTATTATTTCATATTCCAATGTTCAGTATTTGTTTTACTGTCTGTATATTTTTTGTGCTTGTTCTGCTGCACTGCACCTTTTTTTTCCCCTTCTTTATTTAATATGGTTCTATTTTTTTTGGGTTTACCTGTATGTATATACTACATATATTTTTGCGTGTTCTCATGTGAATCATATTTTGTTTGTTGTTACATTGGAATAAATAAATAAATAATTCTTTCTTTTACATGTATGTCTTCCTACTAACTTGCCTTCATGTCCATTGTATATTTGACATTGCTACCTTGGAAGAAACAATTTGGTTGGATAGGAAGATGAATTGTTTTGTGCAACAATAGAGGGTTTTGTGGTGAAATATTTGAAAAGGTATACCAAATGTGGTGCTAAATTAAATATGAAAACTGAGTGGGGGCATATAATATTAGACTAGAAAACGATGATCTAGAAGCATTGGGTTTTTCTGCCCTCCCCATTTCTACTTTTTCCATTTTCTATTATCCCTTGTGTTTTCTAATTTTTCTACTTATCGATCTTTTCAAAAATTCCTTTATGCATCGGTTGGATGACTAACGGTTTCATATTTATGGTCACGCTTATGCCTTATTCCATACTTACCCACTTTTTCGATTGTGGGTGACAGGCTAGCGGGTTCAATATTCCTCCCCTAGCTTCCAGGGGTCCGTGATATACATATTGTACTTCATGCCCCGCCATCAGGCAATGTTAACTGTTACACATTTTTCCAGTGAAAAAACTATAGGCATAGAATTTGAGTCTCGGGTCCTCATGTTTCTTGAGTATATTCCTTGACACCCTATTTCGCATTCCATCTCCTTCCACCCTGCATGTGACATTAAGAACTATTATAGACAGTATATAATGCATATGCTTGTTTAGTCCTTCTTATTTTCATCTACACATGCTTGCATCATAAAAAGTTGGACTAGTGACATGACCATGAGCAATCAGTCATCCCAGACATCAGTAGATTAACAAGTTCAAAGGTTGGTATGTTTACCAAAAAAATATCCTCGGCTATTTATTCATCTATGGCATGGTTAATATGTTGATGTCATCTGTAATACATGGTTTGGAGTTCACAAGAAGTATCAACAAGTACAAGTGAGACATCAAACATAGCGCAGGTTCCATAGACTAAGAGGTGTGGTTGCAAAACTCTGGATCCATAGTTCATCGAAGCCATGCGTCTACTTGTAGACTTATGCAAGTGAAAAAAGAATGCAAAAAAAAAATGCACACTACCATTCACTTTATTTTTTCCTGTTGAAAAATTGTCAGTAGGTCTAGAGTTGTAAAACCCAAAGTACTATCAATAGAGGGCTTGAACAACTGGCAAACTGGGAAAGTGATCATTAGGGACATAATGGTCATCTATAGCACCTACTTGTTCAAGGTAAACAAAACTAGATCCATTATTTGTGGTGACATGATAGACACAGAGGCCATGATGAAAGTCACACTAACTATTCCTACACAACTTATCCAAAGACATGCAGAAAAGATACTGCCCAGTAATGGGATATCCATTAAAAATTTTAATATATTGCCCTAAATAGTATATGACCATGGTGATTGTGATCGGATTATTTCGCTGAACGAAACAAGCATTGTGGAAAAAATTACCATTGTGTGTTCAAAATATCATTTTGTCCCTGACACGACTATCAGCCAACTTGCATAGAACAGTGATATTTATCCAATCGGAACCATTGGCGCAGCTATCAAACTGGCATGAAAAATTGGCTCGCAACACATTCTCCATATAAAGGATGGAGAGTCAGACAACGACAAGGAAATGGTATCATTTTCCATATCCAGTTTTTTCCTTTACTTTCGCATGTGCATGTATCTCAGGTAGGTTACAAAAATATTGCACTGTTCCATCTTGCAACTGCAATTGTTCATTACCTATTAAATTTTTTTTTCGTCAATGGAACAACAATTGCATAAAGGGCAGTTTCCACTTATGCTCTTCAAAAATATAACAAAGAAAAGGGATGTTAGAGAAAGGATCTTTCAGACAACCCAGGAAACATTTGTAATAGAGTTGGGAGTAGACATAGTACAGGATCTGAAGAAACTAGCTAGTTCTACAATTGTTGTGCATATACATCCACATAATCATCTTCGGTTTGCTTATACAAATATCCTTCACCAAATTATGCGGCTTGTTTTCTTTTACTTTTATATTTTAGTGGGGGGGGGGCGTGCAATTGTGTATTATAATGTTCAATGTATTAATTTCTATGTTCCCATTTCCAGGTTGAAGGTGTTTTGGTTGCAGCGAATGCGTTCTCAACCCCCTTTGATCCCGTGTGTGCGAAATGCAACTCTCCTGCTTCTTCTTCCGCTTTGATAAGTGATGGTACGATTGATTGTCTATGGTGCGGTGAAAAATTTCCATATATATATGGCCATTTTCTCAGTGCTACCATCCAAACCGTGGGAAACACAATCATGCATTGTACAATTAGTCATCCTCTGTTACATGATGTGCTTCCTAGGTTGGCAAAATTGCCATATGAAGCATACCTACAGAAAAAGGCAAGCATTGTCTACATACTGTGCGACTTTTGGATACACAACATATTTACATTAAATGAGGACAATGTAATATTTCACATCAACTGAAGAAGGCAAAAAAAAAAGGAAACAAGAAAAAAAAATATCAAGCTTTGGTGGGAAACGAAAATATCTCATGTGTCTCTGTAATATTTGTTCAACAGCCAGATGAATTTTCATTGGACTCATGTACTTGAGATTCCATGCACACAAGATTGTTCGATACAAAAATGGGAAGAATGGCAGAAAACCCCATATATCCCATGGCCCCGGTTATTTTCTCGTGGGAACATATACCAAATGTAAGAGAACCAATGCCGTGACATCTTTTCTTTCTGTATCAAATTGTTTGATGAAAAGTTCGATGTGTGCTGCTCTATGGAACCTTGTGGGATATTTCTTGTGGCCTGTTTGGAGTTTAGTTGGTTCTTGGTTGTATGCTTTGTCTTTCAATTTGTATATCGTGGAACTTTCCATGTTGTTTGGAGGACACAGAACAACAAATTTTCAATTTTTAACCTAGCTAGCCCGCAAGTCCGCCTGTCAATTTGTATCTCAAGTGCGTCATTATAGAATCAATTAGCATCAAGAAGATATTAAATTCCATGTTCTACTATCAATGAGCTTGGTAAAATTAATCTCCTGGAATAATTTGAAATAATTCAAATTGGTCATTGTTATGCTTGTGGTGATAGAATTTTAAAAAGATTTGTTTTGTTTCCTTCATTTTTTTTTAAATAGGAGATTTAACATCCTTTGATAATTTTATGTAATTAAAATGTACAATATCAATATTTAATATTAATAATTTACTATTTGAAACTAATGTTTTTAGATAATGTTAGATAGTTGACATGAATGACCATCCCTAAACAATCGCACTCTTGAGCCCGCTAGTCGTGGACTCCATCTATTAATTTGTATATCACAAAACTCTGATTTATGTTTGGAGGACAAAGAACAATAGAAGTGAAATGTTGAGCCAGCGAGCCCACAAGTCTTACTGTCAATTTGTATATTGCAGAACTCTGGATGTTATCTGTAGGACACAGAAAAACAGAGGCCCAATTTCCATCCCGCCAGCCTGAGAACCTGCGCTCCAAAAATGTGGCTAGGTATGGAATGAGGGACCTGTACATGCTCTATAAAATATCATGTCCATAGTTTATAAAAGTACATATTTAGTTTGTATTACTCGTTTCTCAGAATATTTCTAGGTGCAGAACTTGACGGATACACGTGTTAAGATTTCAACTTACTTTTATATCACCAGACCGACCGACTGCTTCCCTGTGTCATATTGTACAAACATTTTGAATGACGAGTTTCTGAATACGTGGTTTATCTTTTCAAATAAGATATTTAAAATCCTTCAGTAATTTTATGTAATTAAATTGTACAATATCAATATTTAATATTAATAATTTAGTATTGAAAATAATGTTTTTTAGATAATGTTTTATAGCTGATAGGGATCACCATCTGTAAAAAATAGCAATCTTGAACACACCATCCCTAGAGTTCGTTTGTCAATTTGTATATCGCAAAAATACGAGTGTTGTTTGGAGGACACAGAACAATATATGTGCAATGTTGAGCCAACCAATCCGCAAGTCCACCTATCAATTTGTATATCGTGGAACTCTGGGTGCTATTTGTAGGACACAGAGCAATAGATGCCCAATTTTGATCCCGCTATCCTGAGAACCCACAATCCAAAAGATGGCTAACTATGGAATGTGGGGTCCATACAAATATCAATATTTAATATTAATAATTTAGTATTTGAAAATAATGTTTTTTGATAATGTTAGATAGTTGATCGGGCCATCCATCCATAAACAATTTCAATATTGATCCCTCCAATCCCAGAGTCTGTCTTTAAATTTGTATATCGTGGAGCTTCGAGTGTTGTTTGCAGGACACAGAACAATAGAAGTGCAATGTTGAGCCAACAAGACCACAGGTCCACCTATCAATTTGTATATCACGAAACTCTGGGTGCTATTTGTAGGACACGAAACAATAGAGGCTCAATTTTTGTCCCGACAGCCTGAGAACCCATTATCCAAAAAGGTGGCAAAGTATGGAATGAGGGATCCGTACATGCTCTAGAAATTCTCATGTCAATACTTTATAAAAGTACATATTTAGTATGCATTACTCATTTATCGACAAAAATGCAATTCTATTGTTTCGTTTCCTTCAAAAAACACTCGGATTTCTGCGATATACAAATTGACAGATGAAGCATACAACCAAGAACCAAGTAAACTCATGGATCATATTCCTTAGTCGTTGTTTTTCATGCCTTCCACCTTCGCACTTCTTTCCAACTATATATCTTAGCAGGAAATGGGATATCTGTTACAGATGTGAATATATTATCCCTTCTTTTCCATATTCTATGCTTGGCCAAATATACGTTTCTCTTTTCCCTAAACTTTATCTTTCTCGTCACTTATTCATTTTTTCAAAAATGTCGGGGTGCATAGGTAGGCGGACTTGCGGGTTCAAGTATATACTTGTTCTCTTATATTTCGACACCCACCGACCGTGTCCCCATTCCATACCAAGTCACTTATCCAATTGTTGATTCCTGGTAGGCAGGCTTTAGATTGGACTTATATTGTTCAATGACCTATGAGTGACTTCCACGATATACAAATTTACAACCAGACTCAGATCATACCGTCTTCCGTATTACAGTCTACCTATCATGCCCTCTTCCATGGTACACATTTTGCACTGAAAAATTTCGAGACATAAAATTTAACCGTCGGGATATCACATCTTCTGTGGAACTTTGTCACACCATTTTGAAGCCCGTATGTCTACTTTACATACTTCTCCATTTCTTCGAATTTCTTAGTGGAATCGTCAATTTGACGGGTTCAGGAAATATCCAATTTTTAATCGATGTTTTTTGTGCCTGCGCCCTTTTGCAATTAGCATTTACCAATTATATATAAGATCTTGTTTCTAGGTATGTGATTACCAACTATTAATGCTAAACCAGGATTTGAGGAAATTTCCCATTAATACGCATAAAACCAAAATTTCTGGATGGTTATATTATCCCTTTCGACTCTTAATTTCAAACATCATCGAATGTCATTTGCACGTCGTCGGGTTGGTCTGTTCACAAAATATTCAACCCTCGATTCCAAAAATGAGCCCGACTAATCGTTTCCCTATTCCATACTTAGCCACTTTCCAGGAATTCCGCAAGTATAAAAACTGACCGTTGAACTGCCCCATCATGCTCTCTTTCATTTTACACATTTTGCAGTCGAAAAATCCGATACATACAATTTGACCGTGGGGCACTCACCTCTCCTGAGTATCCCCCTTAACCCTATTTTTAATCCTATTCAACTTTTTTTCAGACCTTTCCATTCATTTCGTACTCTCCCTCGTCTCCCCAACCTTGGTAGTTGTCTATAATAAAAAGATGTTTATATATATAAATAATACATTTTTCACTGAAAAATTCTGAGACATACAATTTGACCGTCGTTTCCTCACATCTCTTCTGGAACTATTGTCACCCCATTTTGAATCGCGCCCGTCCTCTTTCCATACTTCTCCATTTCTTCCAATTTCTTTTGTGGATCCTGAGGTTGGCGGGTTCAATAAATATCCAATTTCTAATCGTTGTTTCATGTGCCTGCTCCCTTTTGCAATTAGCAATTAGCAATTATATATAAGATTTTATTTCTAGGTATACAACTACCAAGCGTTAATGTTATACTAGCATTTGAGGAAATCTTCCATTAACACATGTTAATCCAAAATTTTTGAATGGTTATATTATCCCTTCCGGGTGTTAATTTCAAAAATCATGGAATGTCAATTACGCGTCGTCGGGTTGGTCCGTTCCCAAAATTTTCAATCTTTGATTCTGAAAATGAGCTCGACTGACCATTTACCGTCATCATATTTAGCCACTTTCTTTGAATTCCACAAATATACAAAGCGACCGCTGAACTGCCTCATCATGCTCTCTTCCGTTTTACAGATTTTGCAATCAAAAAATTGGATACATAAAATTTGGTCATGGTACACTTGTCTCTCCTGATTAAACCCCGTAACCCTATTTTGAATCCCTTCCAACTGCTTTTCAGACCTTACCATTCATTCCTTTCTTTCCCCCATCTTCGTGACCTTCGCACTTGTCTATAATAAAAAAAATTGTTTTAATGTATATATATATATATATATATATATATATATATATATATATATATATATCTTGTTTCTAAATATGCAATTACTGACATTTAATTCTAACAGCTCATTGTACAAGAACCGTATAGATTGTCATTGATGGGTGAAAGGCTCAAGGAGATCTCCTACTAATACGCATTAAACCAAGATTTGTGGTTGGTTATATTATCCCTTGTGAGTGTTGATTTTAAAATCATGAAATGTCGTTCACATGTCATGGGATTGGCACGTTCAAGAAACCTCTAATCGTTAATTGCTCTTCATCGTACCCACCACCTTCGCACTTCTAAACATGTAATAAGTAAGATTTACTACTAATAGTTCATGATGCACCACACATACAGATTGTCATTAGTCAGCGAAAGGCTCGAAGAGATTTCCCATTCATAAGAATTTAACCAACATTTTGCGGAGAGTTACATTATCGGTTACAACTATTCATTTCAACCATTGTCTGGAGAAAACCAACATTCTCATATACCTATGGCATCAACTTGACAACAATTCTATGGAGATATAGTGAACATCTTTGGGCATGAAGACCAAAACTTCTAGTGGTCTAGGGCATATTCTTATTACTCAACCCCTGTCGCCCATAACCAAGTAATTTTGACATATGGGATTGCTCGTGCAGGTTGTGTCCCTCAAGATTTTGACTGTAAAGAGTTGGTATCTTAGTGCACTGATAAATTTATTTCAAATAAAATAATTACTCCACTGTGAGACTGCTCTTCTATTTCTTTGTCACCTCAGGTCTTCCACGAGATGTTACGATTATCTGAGCCAATGTTGATGTTCAAAGTAAAATATTACAAACAGTTCCTAGCAAATAATAATAATGGTTTGGACCTCTTGCCCCATTTATTGGAAGACCTGATTGTAATTTCTAAAGATATCACAAGCTTCCAAGTTAGTTCATTTAGAAATCCATTCTATGAAATTGTTTGGTTGTTTAAAAGAATAACGCGACAGGAATCGACAACAACTGTTTCTCGGATGGCTCTTTATGTTTTGTATTTCACTATCAACGAACAAGCCATTTTATATTGGGGCAAGTTAATTTCCCATGAAATCTATTCCCAATTGTCAAACTTCAAAAGGGAAAAGAAATTTGATATGTCATCCTACTTAGTTTTTGCGATAGCACATTGCTGTCAGTTTCCAGAATTGTTTGTCTAAGAATGTCAACTAGGAATTCGACCCAACAATGCTCTGGTACTAGGGCTTGTGGAAGCACAAGGCTTCCCACCATTTTTATGAGGTTTTTAATGGCTTCGTGTATGTTTTAAAAGTTTTTTTGTTTGGAGAAGATGCTCCCTGCATATGTGAACAGGCAACCAATTTTTTTTACAGGAAGGGGACACTTAAACATTTGGATAATTACATTGTGATAAAAAATTTTGGCTCCATCGAAAAAAATTCTCTCCTTCCATGTCACATTACGAACATAATTTCTTTTGTATGAGTAGCACGACAATACAACTCGTGGTTGCATCTATTCCAAGCGAAGAGAAAAAAAACAATCCATTCCTCTGCCTTGGAAAGTCGAGGACTTCGTGTTGAAACATGTCAACAAAATTGACGAATTAATAGTGCATTCCAGCAACCTAAACTTGAGATATGATGGAAGCCCAAGAGGGTTTGACCCCGATAAAATTTTTTCACAACATTTACAAACACTTGGCTTCGGCGATTGTTTTTTCTAAAAAATCATGTCCGAAAATAGAGACATTGGCGGAAACACTCCTTCTTCTGAATTCGGTGACCTAGAAACACTGCAAAGAAACACTAAATTGAACAGGCAGTAGGGGAAAGGCCCTGGTGACAAAAGTGTTCAATCGATGAATAACACTCCAAAAAGTATGACATCCTAGAGCATCCCTCCAATAGCCCACAACAGCAAAAAAGAAACCCACAGTTCTTCAAACGGAGGAGGATATAATTACCCTCCTCACTCTAAAATTGATAGTTCTCACAAGCTTCCAATAGACAAGAAGAGGAAAAAAAATGTGGGGCACGCTGAAGAGACCAAAATTCAGAGCAAGAACATGGAACTTGAGCCTGATCTAGATAGCGTGCTCCACTACCTTTATGAGCCCGAAGGCACCATCCAGGATAGTCATCCATTGGACATATCCGATACCGAAAATTTTAACTAAGATGAATCCTTTGTGTTCTAGAGCACTATTTTTGACAGCCAATCCAAAAAAATGATTATTGAAAAACAAAATCTAAAAAATAAGAAAGGAAAATCTCGTCGAGAGTTTATCCTTGTGAATATGCGGTTGTCCCGAATATGTCAACTTCACACAACGAGCGAAGATGCACTTCATGATTCCATTGGAGGCATCGAAGCCAAAAATGCCATACTGAAGGACCTGGTCAAGGAATTGGAAGAGGCTTTGATTCCTATGAAATTTCTTGCCAACCCTTCTGTAATAGCCATGTCTACCACTCCTGCAGCCAACTTAAAAGGATCCTCCATCCTCCTCGCATCTTGTAGAGGATATGTGCAGAATAATATGAAGAAAAGAATGGAACTGGTTACTGAGGCGTGGGAAAGATCACAAACCATCAATTCCCTTGCAACCAGGGCACACAGTTTGCTCGAACATTTGCAGGCGGAGTTAAAGGATGACGAACATTTTTATTTGAAGACGATCCTTCCTTTTGGAACCATTTGTAACAACCCTAGTTGAATATATGCTTAGGGATTATTAAGTAAAATTTATTAGGTAATTAATTTTTCTAACATGTTATTAACTAAACAAAGATTGGCATAATAATATTAATTAAATATTTATTAATTAATTAACTGTTATAATTTTGATTAATTAATTAATTAAATATTTAAATACCTATCGCAATGAATGAACATGGTAATAAATTTAAGAGGGTTAATAAATTTAATTATTTAATTAAATGATCTACATATACTAGGGGATAAGAAGCATTAAAAATAAGGATAAGGAAACATTAAATAATAGGGTAAGGCATTAACTATGTGGATAAGATAATGAATGTGTAGATAAGGAAATAAATGAGGAAAAAGGGTGGTGAAGGAGGGATATGAGCGGAGGAGGTTTACGAAAAAAGGGGGATTATCATTCTACTAGTTTTTGGGAGAGTTTGAGTTCTATAGTCAGGAAGGATCAATACAGGGGGCACCGGTTTGCTGGGGGTTTTGGGCACGGGGGTCAGGATATCCATATGGTATCCTGGAGCTAGGAAGTTGTTCCTAGTTGGTAGGGAAGAAAACTCAGTTTTTGGGGCATAGTTTGGTCAAAGCAACAGGTTGGGCAGAGCAACAGGGAAGAGCAGCAGGGAGGACATTCAGAGGTCAGGAATTTAGCATCACACAGAAGTATTTTTAGGTACGCATTCTCATGAATATGTAATGGGTATTTAAAAAGATTAGCATGTTGTTATTTAGATTTATGCTTCTTATATGAATTTCTGCTACTTATATGAGGAATGAAATAAATTAATTAGAATTAATTTTTATTTGTTTAAATTTATGAGTATTTTTAGGCTTAATTTAAAATTAGGTCCTTACATAATGGTATCAAAGCCCTGGTTCAAAATCTGGAACCAAGGGCCGACCTACCTACCTACCTACCTAGCTAGCCTGTACATGGAAGAATATGAGCACGCTAGGTTTTCTCAAGGTAATTCAACTGTTATGAAATGATTTCAAAGTCAGTTCAATATTTCATATGACTTGCATAGTATTATCATCTGGAAATTCCTTTTCTGCAAACACAATAAGGGAGTATGGAAAATTCTAGGATATGAGTCAATGTCACCTTGATCGTATCCTCTCGGTCTAGGTTGGTGCTTTTCCAAGCATGGGGGTTTTTCTAAGTGATCTAAGGTATCAAATACGGTCCCTTGGGAGTTAATATGACCTCAAACCAGCGAACTAAAGATGTTGTTAGGAACTAATTTAGACTGAAATCTGCAAATAAAATGTTAGTTTAGCCAACAAATATGCCTAAATAATGATCCTAGATGATAAAGCACTAAGTAAATTCACTAATGGGTGATAATATCTTTCTCTTTCTGCAATAAAAGTTGTAGATTAGTGATCTAAAACACCCGCAAAATGAACACAATCAAAGAGCGAACTTTTGATAATGAAAGCACAAACTCAAAAGTATGAAATTTCACTCTAATTTCCTTCTATATCTATGCTAAAAGGTTCATATCAACAAGTTAATCTCGTTGGAAATGATGAATAACCACTGTATGAATGAAATATTTTTATTCTATATGATGCATAGATGAATGAAAATAAAAAAAAATCGCTATAGTTTCTCACTAAATCTGCACTATAAAGTGCAGATCAACAAGCTAAACTTATTGTTTTTGCTAGAAAACACTACGAAAATGCAAATTTTTTATTTTGTATAATTGCAGTGAAAAAAAATAAAAATGTTATAGTACCTTCCTATTTCTGCAACCAAAGTTGTATAACAACAAAGCTAACTTAGCCCAAAAAGTGAAAAAAAAAACACTCCAAAACAACATTTTTTTTTATCAAAATATATATATATATATATAATCCATGCAAATGCATTCGGAAAAATGAATTCATGGCCATGGTTGCCCTTACAGAATCCCATATTGGTAGAGGAACTGCACTTCGTTTCCAATCTCAGATGGGTTTTTCGCTCGTATTCTCTGGAGGATTCAAACTGTCATGAAGACTTGGAAACCCACCTCAAAAACATAGGTGTATTGTCAAAATTTCCAAGGTAAACAATGAAAATTTGAAGGAAAACTAGCAAGGAGATCTTTCTTAGGGCTCCTATCCCAACAATGATACTCTCCATAGCTTGCACCTCCACTACCTAAGTGAATAATTTGAGCGAATATAAAAATAATTTCTCTAAGGAAGGAGAAAATAGAAGTCAGTCGAGACCAAACACATAAACTCCACGTAGCGAGTCACATAGAGGAGAATATCACAAGGGCAACCAAAATGAGTGCACTACGCATCAATATGCAGGAGCCTACGAGGGTCAGTATGCAGACCCAGTGCCAAGCCACGAGGAGGACCATATCACGGCGGTAATAAGGAAAAGAAAAAAAAAACACAAATTGCGTGCATCAAATGTATAACAAATATATGTGAATAGAGGGGAAGCTTGCGGGTTTGACCCCAAAACATCTGCCCCCCCCCCAACTATTATAAAAACCAAAGCTACGTTCGATAAAATGGAACCACACGTGCGCGGATGATGCTTCCTCCCCAAGCAATTAAAGACTGTGCCAATAGCATCACACCCTAACCTCCAAACATAGGACCGAGAGCCACTCGCCCAACACCAAATGCCGACAAACGCTGAGCACAAAGCCATGCCGAAGAGAACCCGAGCTGCACGACATAAATATTTTATTTTATTAATAATTCAAAAAAATATACGCAAAGCTTCGAAGGTAAGCACCATTACACCAAGCTCCGGGGAAGTAGATTTACATGTCAAAATATATGAATGAACAAGCACCAATGGACAAGCAAAGCCAAGCCAAAATATACGCAAAGCCAACGGAAAAGCACCAAACCAAGCCACCAAGGAGAAACACGTATGTTCTCAACACAAACGCAAGACAAACGCCCAGTACTAGACCACAAAGAAAGCGACAGTCATCACCAAAGAGTTAGAAGTTGAGTTCAAGTGTAAAGCACCGAGGAGAATACCCGCAGTTGTTCCCGCAGAAAGCATTTCTCTATGCCTTAGCCATCACAAAAAACAATGCATAAGTCACCAAAGTGAAGCATAGAGAGCCCAAGAGCGCGGTCACCAGGCCACGCGACCTGCAAATAAAGCTCCAAGCCACGGGAGGATGCACAAGACCAAACCTGTTACCCTAAAGCCTATACAAACAAACAAAAAAACTCACAGGCTACGATCAGATCAACACCAGCGGAAAGAGCAGAAGGGACATAGCAGAATGTCCAGGCGACAGGGGAAAGAGGTGGAAGAGAAAGATGTGTTTAGGGTTTGAAGAGCTAGGTGTAGGATTTTGGAGAGATAAGAGGACATGTGGGCCTCATGGGAGACTCACGATAGTTGAAATTAAATTTTCTTAGTGGAGTAATTTTGTTTGTTTTGTTTTAAATTTTTTTTATTTTCATTCTATTCTAATTATTTTTTTTTAATTTTATTTATTTTTTTTATTTTTAATTATATAAAATCATTAAAAAGGATAAGCATAATTAATATGTAATTATTATATTATAGATATTATGTATTAAAAATAAAAATAAAAAGGGTTTAAAAGATATGCTATTAAGATTAAGGTTAAACATTAGCTTTAAAGATTTAAAACTAATATAATTAAATAAAATATATATATAT
>ML804707.1:472390-488947 GCA_009831015.1 Picea engelmannii
ATGCATGAGACTTGTATGTACTAGCTACACATGCATTTCTTGTACATATACACTAGTATGTATGAGTTTTCTTGACTTACTTACTGTTAATGTCGGTTAATTGTTATGAATGTGTGAACCATGTTTCTTTTCCTTTGACCATAGGATACCTTAACTCCGGGACGAAGTTTCATGAAGGGTGGGTGTATGTAAAAACCCTAGTTGGATATATGCTTAGGGATTATTAAGTAAAATTTATTAGGTAATTATTTTTTCTAACATGTTATTAACTAAACAAAGATTGGCATAATAATATTAATTAAATATTTATTAATTAATTAACTGTTATAATTTCGAGTAATTAATCAATTAAATATTTAATTACCTATCGCATTGAATGAACATGGTAATAAATTTAATAGGGTTAATAAATTTAATTGTTTAATTAAATGATCTACATATACTGGCGGATAAGAAGCATTAAAAATAAGGATAAGGAAACATTAAATAATAGGGTAAGGCATTAACTATGTGGATAAGATAATGAATGTGTAGATAAGGAAATAAATGAGGAGAAAGGGCGGTGAAGGAGGGATATGAGCGGAGGAGGTTTACGAAAGAAGGGGGATTATCATTCTACTCGTTTTTGGGAGAGTTCGAGTTCTGTAGTCGGGAAAGATCAGTACAGGGGCACCGATTTGATGGGGGGTTTGGGCATGGGGGCTAGGATATCCATATGGTATCCTGGAGCTAGGAAGTTGTTCCTAGTTGGAAGGGAGGAAAACTTGGTTTTTGGGGCACAGTTTGGTCATGCAACAGGCTGGGCAGAGCAACAAGGAAGAGCAGCAGGGAGGACATTCAGAGGTCAGGAATTTAGCATCAAACAGAAGTATTTTTAGGTATGTATTCTCATGAATATGTAATGGGTATTTAAAAAGATTAGCATGCCGTTATTTAGATTTCTGATGCTTATATGAATTTATGCTACTTATATGAGGAATGAAAGAAATTAATTAGAAGTAATTTTTATCTGTTTAAATTTATGAGTATTTTTAGGCTTAATTTAAAATTAGGTCCTTACACCATTGTCAACAACATGAAAGAAACTAAAATAAGACAACAAGATCTTTCGTCCAAAAACTGGATCGATCAATTAAATGCATGATGGAGAGAAAAATTGAAGAACCTATCTCATTGTCGAGTCATGTGAACAAGCCATATCAAAGAAAGAAAAATCATTCACAAGGTTGTCCATAATAAACTTCTCTGGAAGGACCAACGAATTCCAAAACCCCAACTTTGTCGTCAACTCCTTGCCCTTAACTAGGCAAGACTTCAATAAACAGGTTGATATGTTTAAGGTGTTGTCTTTGGAAAAGTTTTAGAGTATCCATGAATATGGTTAAGATCACATCCATGACTGGCTAGTCGACTATTCAGTATAGAAAAAGGAAATTTATTAGGCTCTACGTGATCTTTCTATCAACATCGACGAATTGTAAAACGAACTTTTAAACATAAAAATCCAACGTCGCCCCAATGAGAAGCTACACTGAAGAATGACTTGAAAGGGCATTGAAGAAGGTCGCCGATGAAAGGCAATAGGGAGTTTCCATGATTTCAGTGGTCATCAACGACATCAATGAAACAGAAGCCGCAAGAAAACAAAAAAAGGGCTCATATGTACCATCACTGTAAGTCTACTGATCGCATCCTCCTTTGTTTATCAACCCAGTTATTTCACTTTTCTAAATATAAATGTCTAACACTAATACCTTTCAATTTATTTATTTTTTGTAGGTATTGCAGTCCGTCGCCACCCACTTCTTCTTTCTATAGTCATGGTTCTTGTACATATTTCTCTTATGGTCCGGGGGACCCCCAATCCAAGTCTATATGACAAAGGCTTTGAAATTTCCACTAATATGTTTTCAAATAACACTGTTTTTTTATCTCCTTTTAAATTTATGTCCTCATACATTTTTATCTTTCAGCAATGTATACTTCTAACTTATTTAATACATTTCAAACTAAACTATTTCTTTTTCTTCCACTATGCACAAATTGTATTTTGTTATATACTTTCAAACTTATTCAATGTATTTCAAACTAAACTGCTTCATAATTTTTTTTCTTCCACTATGAAGAAATTGTATTTTGTTATATACTTTCAAAAAATAAGTGTCATTTACTGCATGGATACCACCTGTGCTTCATGCTACTTGTCACATCTTCGCTGCAGTTTCCATTTGTCTCTGCTAACTATGCTACCACACAACCTTGTTACTTAACTATTCCATCTAACCTACTAAGCCGATGTGAATATCTAATATGCTTGAATTATGATGTATGGTTAATATTGCTTCAATATATATATATGATGTATGGTATTTATAATATTGTTTACTGTCTGATATTCATATTTTTATTAATGATCTGAAGACAAGTTGTCTAGCTTTGTTAACTAGCCAAGATGAGTTGAGTTGATGTGAATATTGTTGTTGATGATTATTTGAAGATGTACACTTTAGTTTTGTTAATTGTTGTTGATGATTATTTGAAGATGTATAGTTTAAATTTTTTAACAGGTCAATGGAAGAGAAAAGTACATATATATATCTTGAAAATATTGTCACTTTGTTAAGAGGCCCACGAAATTGCACCATTTTGGAAAAAATATAAGAAAAAAGTGTTTATATATCACAAAATATTGTCAATACATAGGACGAGATGCATTGAGCTGATATGAATCTCTCATATCCTTGAATCCATGATATTTATATTGCCACTTTGTTAAGAGGCCGGAAGGCACCTGTACGGTTGCACCGTTCACCCAAAAATATAAGGTTGAAATGTGTAAATTGCTTTGTTGAGAGGCCAGTAGGCAATGGTTGCACCATTCACCCAAAACTATAAGTTTCAAATGTGTAACTTGCATTAGTTGTATTGTATAGTTAGTTGTAATGTATAATTTTATTTGTATTACATTATTATTTTACAAATTAATTTGAATATGTTTTACAAATTATATTAAGATTAGCATTTATATTAAATGTACAAATTTAATAGATGTTAAATTAGATGGCACAATTTTAAAAGCCTATTGTTACAATAGATTTAAATTGCCTATTGGCTTTCTTCAGTCACAATTATATGATTGTACATTAAACACAATTATATGGATGTACTCGTATTTAAGAACCAATGATTTCTCCTAAAACCAGTAAAGAAAGACGCTCAGATCTGACATTACACCAACCAAATCTTGCCAATTTTTACTGAACCGAACAGAAGTTGAACTGAATCTTAAGATTTTGTTGAGGTTCACCTAACTTAGATTTTAAGCTGAACTAAATCTTAAGATTTTAACTTACCACTTACCATAAGGGAAAGAAAATTGTAAAGACAATAACCCTAAGTAAACCCCCATTTCTCAATATATGTATAGTCAAACTGAACTATCTTTAAAGTACAAATAAACTAAACCAATCTTTCCACCCACAAAAATGTTTTAATTAATCTATTTGTATTATATATTTATAGATTTAGTAAAATATATTATTTAAAAATTTAATTTAATAGAAACCACATTATTGATTTGATTTGATTTGATTTGATTTGATTTAATAGAAAATATATTATTTAATTTAATTTAATTTAATAGATAAGTTAGTTTTTGTTTTCAAGAAGATTTGGAGAAACCACAGTATTGACATCTTGAAGTTTATGCTTCAAATCCATATCAAGATTCATCTTCACAATTTATAAACTGAGTAAAAAAGAAGAGAAGAGAGAAATACTGAAACTTACAGAACATGGAAAAACCTAAGAAGAGATTCATAGAGAAGACTTCCTAGGTTTTTCAACCTTTGATAGGTTTTAGTATTTATATTTTCACTTCTTTTTCTTCTTTTACTAAACTTATAAATACTGAAATACTAAAGATAGATCCTAATATAGATTCTAAACATCTACCGCAAAATGTCAATATTCTGGTTTCTCCAAATCTTCCTGAAAACAATCCTTCCCACATAAATTTTATTAATCAACAAAAATCTTATTGTTCAAGTTAGTTTTTTCTATATACAATACTGCGTCCACCGTTGTTTCTCCCAATCTTTCTGAAAACAATCTTTCCCACATAAATCTTATCAGAAATATTATTATTCAATAGAAATATTATTGTTCAAGTTAGTTTTTGCTATTGTTTTTGCTATATACAGTACTCTATCCTTTTTCTTTTCTTCCTTCCCATTGATCATCTTGAAGTTCTTGCTTGAGTAGAAAACAATGAAGTATGCTCGGTTTCTTCTACCATAAGGAGAGGAATCTCATACTTATATGTAGTTAAACCCTGAATTCATAGTGTAGAATTAAATTATTTTTTATTATTTAATTTGTATTGTATCTTCATAAGCCATGGAAGAACTGAAGTAGCTCTTATCTTGGTCGTTTTTGGGGCTGGAACGAGCTGACGCAAGGTTTCTTCACCTCCAAGAGATATTGGCAGCCAAACGAATACACAGCAACATGTTGTCATGTCTATAGATCGATCTGAGTGGCCCAACACCAAGCTGGCTGGCAAGGACCTTAATGTGGACCCTTATTCGACCTTGCTTTGTGATTCCTCTTCTCATTCTCCTCTAGACCAATTTTGTTGGAATTCGATTCCAGCCCACCACTTCGACCTCCGACGAGAAGTCGACATACACTAACCTCCAACTTCATATTCAAAGTTCAAGTGTTTGAATCTCTTGGAGTTGAACGATCAACCGTTTTGTCACCAGAACGAGCAACAACTAAGTTTAGTCGAACAACAACAATTAGAGGAGCTACAGCAGATCGAATCCCATCTCCTCGCCTCTCCTCCTTCCATTTGATAAATTGTGAAGCAAAGAGAAATGCAGAGAGAAAGGAATAGAACAATATATTGAAATGTATGAAGAAGTACTAAATAAGTTAATAAGTACAATGAAATGGGAGATGGTTGAGGTAAATAGGCTCAAGTAAGACAAAAATAGAAAGTACAACTGTCCAGTATAGCTGGCAGTGTACAGTCAGACTATTGAGGTTACATTATATTTAACACTACCTCTTAAAATCAACAGTTACAAGCATCAGCACTGATTATGCCTAAGTGTTGTCTCTGAAAATAAAAAACTGACTTTCCTAGTGGCTTTGTAAAGATATCAACAAGCTAATCTCTAGAACCATAGAATTGTAGTGCGATATCACCATTATTGACTAGCTCGCGTATGAAATGAAAACGAGTGTCAATGTGTTTGCTCTTTTTTTGAAACACATGATTTTTAGATAAAGCAATTGCTGAAGTATTGTCACAGAATATAGGAGTTGGATCCTTTTCTGTATGTGACATATCTCTCAATAATCTTCTCATCCATACAGCTTGACAAGAAGCTAAGGTAGCAACAACATACTCTACCTCTGCAGAATATATTGAAACAATTGGTTGCTTCTTTGATGCCCATGAGATTAGGTTCGTGCCCAGTTGAAAAACATGTCTTGATGTGTTTTTCCTGTAATCTAGGTTGCCTGCAAAATCACTGTCAGTGTAAACAAAGAGCTGATTACTATCAAATTTAGTGTACCATAAACCAAAATGTAGTGCTCCTGCTCCATATCTCAAAATTCGTTTTGACATTTTCAAGTGCGAATCTTTGGGTGATTCCATGAATCTAGAAACAACGCTGGCTGCATACATAATGTCAGACCTAGTTGTTGTAAGATACAACAAGTTGCCTACTAAAATTTTGTATAAAGTAGAGTCCACTGTAGGACCTTCATCATTCTTGCTCAATTTTGTGCCTAGTGGTATGGGGGTTTTTGCTGGATTGCATCCTTACATCCGAAATCTTTTGATGATGTATGTTGCATACTTTTGCTGACAGACAAAAATGCCTTTGGCTGATTGATGAACCTCAATCCCTAAAAAGTATTTCATTATGCCAAGATCTGTCATATCAAATTCAAATTGCATGGCATGTTTAAAATCTATTAACTCAAGATTTCCAGTATACATCATTTCATCAACACATAGACATACAATCAAAATTTTACCATGCTGATCTGTTTTGGTGTAAAGAGTTGGCTCATTTTGACTTCTGCTGAAACCACTTTTGATCAGATAAGTGTCAATTCTATTGTACCAAGCTCTTGGAGCTTGCTTTAAGCCATACAAGGCTTTCTTCAACCAATATACTTTGGTTGGGTGCCCTTGGACTTCAAATCCAGGTGGTTGATCGAAATAAACCTCTTCTTCTAAAAAACCATTTAGGAATGCTGACTTGACATCCATTTGGTATACTTGCCATTTGTGTTGTGCTGCTATGGCCAATAGAGTTCTGACAGTGTCTAATCTTGCTACTGGAGCAAAAGTTTCACCATAATCAGTACTTGGTTTTTGAGAGAATCCTTGGACAACAAGTCTTGCCTTGTGTTTTTCAATCTACCCTTTTTCATTTACTTTAGTTTTGTAAACCCACTTGACACCAATACTCTTCTTGTGAATTGGTAAATCAACAAGATCCCATGTCTTGTTCTTCTGAATGGAGTCAATTTATTGGTTCATGGCTTGAACCCAATGTGGCTCCTTAGCTGCTTCCTTAAAGGATGTAGGTTGACATGAAATTAAAGAAAAAATATTGTGTTGCTCAAAGTCATCCAACTGCTGATGGATTTCTCTCAAACTTCGAGTTCTCTGATTCTGTGGTTTAGAGAATGATTCTCTGCTAGAAGTTGAGTTGTCCTGAGAATGTTCAGGTTGTCTTTGTACTTGCAATCTTGGAGGAATATTTTGAGGTACTTGTTGTTCTGAATTTTTTTTGTTTTCAGAACTTGGCAGCAATGGATTTTGACTGTCCATGTGCTGATTTTCTGAATCATTCTAGAATTTATTTTCCAGAAATTGTACATCTGTACTGAGAATTAATTTCTTGGTGATTGGATTGTAAAGCTTGTAAGCTTTAGATGTTTCACTATAGCCAGTGAAAATACATTTCTCACTTCTGTCATCAAGTTTCTTCCTTAATTCATAAGGTATGTGAGTGTATGCTATGCATCCAAATGTCCTTAGATGCGGTACATTGAGCTTTGTCTCACTCCATGCTTCTTGGGGAACTTTCATCTTTACACTTGTGGTTGGTGATCTATTCAAGAGATAAACTGAGCATGCTACTGCTTCAGCCCAAAAAGTATTTGACAAGTGTTTCTCTTTAAGAAGTGTTCTTTCCATATTCATTATTGTCTGATTTTTCCTTTCAGCCACTCCATTCTGTTGTGGAGTATATATGGTTGTTGTTTGCATGATGCTGCCTTGAGATTTGCAGAAATTTTCAAATTCTATGGAGTTGTATTCTCCTCCTCCATCTGACCTGATTGCTTTGATATATTTTCCACTCTGTTTTTCAGCTCCAGCCTTGAATTCTTTGAATTTTGTAAAAGTTTCTGACTTGTGTCTGAGAAAATAGATCCATATTTTTCTGCTGAAATCATCAATAAACATTAGAAAGTAAAAACTACCACCTATTGACTCTGTTTGAATTGGTCCAAATAGGTCAGTGTGAACAAGTTCAAGATGTTGTTTGGCTTGATTGGAAGACTGTGGAAAACTAGTTCTCTTGTGTTTTCCAAATATGCAAGACTCACATGGGGGAATTTGCTCTTTAAAGATAGGTAGACCTTTGACCATGGAATTTTTCTAAAGAAGACTTAGACTATGGAATGGTAGATGTCCAAACCTTTTATGCCAAACCATTGTTTCATTCATGGTTGATGCACTCTGTGCATAAGCTTGACTCAGATTTGCATTTCTAAGGGTAAGGGGAAACATCCTATTTGGAGTCATATGGATTTTAGAAATTAATTTTTTGCTCGGTTTCCTATCATAAATTTTGCAAGATTCTCCCTCAAAAAGTGCATTATAGCCTTTTTCAATGAGTTGTCCTACACTTAGCAAATTATGTTTCAAATATGGAACATGATAGACATTGTTTATGTCTTTCTTTACATTTTGTTTAGTAAGAATAGGAATAGTTCCGTGTCCTTGAACTTTGACTAAGTAATCATTTCCAAGTGTAATATCAGATGAGATTTAAGAATCAATGCATGAAAGTAAATATTTGTTACCTGTCATGTGATTGCTGCATCCACTGTCCAACAACAATAGATCTTTAGGTTGTTCTTCAGTCTTGTGGCATGAGAGAAACATACCTCCTGAGTTTTATCCTGTGTGATTTGACACATGTGCTCTACCTGAGAGTTGATCTTCTTGCTTCTTCCTACATTTAGATTCATAGTGCCCATACTTTTTGCAGTAATAGAATTGTATGCTTGATTTCTCATTTGATCTTCTCCCTCTGCCTCTTTGAGGCTACAAATTATGATGTTGATTTTGTTGTTGTTGACTCTGACCTTGGAAATTTTGATTTGGATATTGTTGTTTGTTACCTCCACTGTATTGAGGATTACTTTGATTTTTCCCTCTTCCTTGGTGACCTCTGCTTCTTCCTCTGCCTCTCCCTCTGCTGAAGGAGAATTGAGTTTTGAAGGCATTGGAGATTGATTCATCTGTGAGATGCAGTCTGGTCTCATGTGTCACCAGAGAACCAATTAATTGATCTGTTGAAAATTTTGACAGATCCTTGGATTCAAGGAGTGTTGTTACAACCATTTCGAATTTCTTTGGTAATCTTCTGAGAATTTTCTCAACAATTCGTTGATCAGTGATGGTTTCGCCAGTCAATCTGATCTGGTTCACGATTCCCATGACTCTGGTCATGAACCGATTAAAATTTTCGGACTCTATCATCCTTAAAGTCTCGAATTGTGTCATCAAGGTCTGCAGTTTAACTGTTTTGACCCTGTCATTTCCTTGGTAGGAATATTTAAGGATGTCCCAGGCCTGTTTTGAAGTACCAGCGCCTGTGATTTTTGAAAAAATCAAATCATCTACAGAATTATGAATCCAAAATTTCGCTTTGTTTTCTTTGTTCCTCTGTGTTGCCTGAGCAATTTTCTGTGCATTTGTCATGGCAAAAAGGGCGGCTGGATCTGGTTCCACATATCCAAGATCCACTGGATCCCAACACTCTTGTGCTTGTAGGAACGATCTCATCTGAAGAGACCAAAAATCGTAATTCTTTCCCAGAAGAATTGGACCCTGAGTTGGTCCTAAATTGCTAAATGATGCCATGATTTTTAAATTTAAAAAAAAAATGCAGAAGTACAGAGGAAAATTTCGTATTTACCTCCAATCGCTGAAACGCCGATTTGCCGATGGTTGAAGGGAGCTTATCAGGCTTGAATTGGCCCTTAGTCTCCATGCAATGTGACCACGCGCCTTAATTTAAAACGTTATGGGTTTTTGCCTTTGGACTTTTCAATGGTCCAGATCGTGCTGTGATCTGATGGTCCAAATCTTATCGGGATATCGCAAATCAGTATTTCAAGATTTCTGATGATGAGTTCTTCTGAATCCTCGATTCCCCGATCTCCGATTTACCGATGGCGCTTTCCTTTCGGGAAATTTCCCGATTCCTTTGATCTCTGCCACGCGTCCCAACAGATGGACAGTTGTGATCTCTCCTCGTGATTTCGCGATTGGATATGTCCTGGGCGTCTTGTCTCCAGGATCTGCGAAACGCTGAATGCTGATGCGTTGATTGACTCTCCCGATATCGTCCACGTGTCTCCTCAAGATGGATGGCTCCGATCATTTACGGGGTTTTCACCACAAAGAAACCTGATTTCTTGTCCTCAGGATTCGTGATTTTCCGAATCCCGATATGCCGATGGCCCTTTCTTTTCAGGACTTTTCCCTAGTCCTCGGATTTATGACATGCGTCCCTTTACGATGGATGATCCTCGTTGTTTCTCAATTTCGTGACTTGCGACTCCAAAAGTTCTGTCAACTTGAAACCCTAGATGTCGAAACGTCGACGGTTTCCTTGATGTCTGCCACGTGTCCAAACAAGTGGATGGCTGAGCCTTTATCGCTATTTCACGTATCGCAATTTCACGAGTTTCGAAGTCATGTTACTACGGTGTTTCAAAACTGTGAACTCCGAAATGGCGATGTGACGATGCTTTGATATGTTTCCACCTGTCCTCTGAGATGGACGACTGTGATCTTATCGCGATATCATGAATCACGATTTTGCGAGTTTCGTCGTGGAGTGTCTTTTGTCAACAAGACCTCTGATATCCCGAACTCCAAAATGTCGATGTAGTGATGGCCTGGATCTGCTGCCACATGTCCTTTGAGATGAACAACTCATAGGTCCTCTCGATATTTCGCAATATCACGTATCGAAGTTTTGGAGTGCAATCGTTTGCTCGTCCAACTCATGATTAACGATTTTGCGATGAGATAAGATCGACGGCTCACGATCTTTCTCGATCCAACGGTCCAGAATGACTCGTGATTTCGCGATTCGCGAATTCTCATGGCAGACTTCTGACCTTACACCTTGCGAGTCACGAAGTGCCGAGATCTCGCAATGTGTTTCTGGATGGACGGTCCAGATGATGTCGAGATTTCGCGACTTCACAGGTCAAAATTTCTCCTGTGTGCTTCAAACGACTAAACATCATGAACCTTCTTGCTGATATAATGGTTGTCGGGGCTTTGCGCAAGATCTGACGGCTGAAATGCTTTCTCCTTTTCTGCACTCTCCTCATCCCTTCTGAACTGGTTTCCTGCCTTGGATCCGTTCACAGGATGACTTTTATGGCCACAATGGTTGTTCCTTGCGTGTTTGATGCGATCTTTGCCGAATTTTATGGAATTTTCTCCTGCGAAAGAAAAAATTTGTGAATCTTTCAAAGATTTGAAAGAATTTCACGAATTCTTTGTCCGTTGCTACAATTTTTTACGGATTTGAAGAATTCCTGCAATTCTTTAAACGCTTCTTCTTTCTTTAACAATCTTCCACGAATTTGAACAAATGTGCGTGAAAACTTCACTATTTATACCTTCTGCAGGAATCTTTAATGAAGTGAACGAATTCTTCGAGTTCTCGCCTCCTGCAGCTCTTCTTCGTCAATCTTTGACGATTCTTGAAAAAATTACAAGAATCTTTAAAGTTTCTTCTTCTTCAGTCTCTGCTTCCTTGTTCTTTCGAGCGTAGTATGCTCTGTAACCTCTGCAAGCTTCCTATGCTGATCTTTGAGCGTATGACGGTTTGCTTCCTCATGGAATTTTCCTTCGAGGATGTTTCGAGAGTATGACGAACAACTCTCCAATCCTTGTGAAAAAGACTGTGTAAAATGCTTCTCGAGATCCATGTAAGCTCTTCTCTGTGAGGATTATGTTGTTCTTCGGACTGTGTGAAGAGGCTTATAGCTAAAGCTCTGATACCATGATAAATTGTGAAGCAAAGAGAAATGCAGAGAGAAAAGAATAGAACAATATATTGAAATGTATGAAGAAGTACTGAAGAAGCTAAGAAGTACAATGCAATGGGAGATGGTTGAGCTAAATAGGCTCAAGCAAGAAAAAAATATAAAGTACAACTGTCCAGTATAGCTAGTAGTGTACAGTCAGAGTGTTGAAGTTACATTATATTTAACACCATTTTCGGCTGCACCCCAATAGCCATGCCATCCCATCTGCCAGAGTCACCTGAGGTCGACCTTGACGTGAGGCAGGGCACCTTGCCCTAGAGAGCTAAGTTGTTGTAGTCCATTATGGAGACCGGACCACTGTTACAGACCCTCCTCTTGACAAGCATGCTTCCTTAGTGGAGACACCCACCCCCAGCCCTGGATTCTGTGGAGATCCCTAGAATATCTATGTCCTCATTTCCTAATTTTCCACTCCCCATCAATCCCCTGTGTGAAAAACTGGAAGTCAATTGGGGTTCGGGATTCGGCAATTGCAAAGGCCGGACACAAAAAACACAACGCAACAATAACTGTCGAATCGTGAAATGCGAATAAGTTGCGGGACAAACACTTCGGGGCTTCGGGGTTTACAAGCATCCAAAGAAAAAAGGAAAATGCAACAACTAATCTCGAATCATGAAATGAGAATAAGCTTTTGGGCCCACCAATTCAGTTCGGGGGTTTTGAGAATAAAGAATTTTATGCACTTTTAACAAGTAAATTCTGAATGTTGAATATCTCGACTTTGGTTCAATATGCCTTTATATTAAAATCACTCATTTCGGGTTCGGAGTTTCGAAACTCAAGAACTCTGTGCACTCCAAATAATTACAATGTTTGTTTAAATTAAAAACAATATAAATAATCCAAAAAAAAACTTAATTCGATGAACAGAAAGTAGGAGATATGAATCAAACGAGTTTACGAACTCAAAAAAAAATCAACAGAGAAAACACCTCCAAATACAAAATAACAACTTTTATTCAATGTGCTTTCACGATTAAACCCTTACAATCCGTTTTAGGTATTTATACAAACAAAAATGCCCCTTCGATCTTATAAAAAAGATTTAATTAAGAGGTAATGGTATCTCGTGGCCTGCAAAGGTTAAGGCAGGCACCGCTAACAAATCCACCGATGGTGTCTCGAGTCTTGAAAGGTCAAGCCACAGATTTACCGTTTGCACAAAGGCGATGAAATGATTACATCCTGACATACTCCCTCTTAATCATTTCAGAGCAAAACAAACTAAAAATATGTAAAACAAAATTGTTGTAAGCAATGCATCACAACTTGCAAACCCCAATATTTCTTCTATGGATTTTAAACAATTCATTTCCCAAAGGCTTCATAAATATGTCTGCAAATTATTCTTCAGATATGCAGAACTGAACAAAAATTTCTTTACCATTTACCAGCTCTCGAATGAAATGATACCTTGTATCAATGTGCTTACTCTACTTGTGAAAAACATGATTTTTTGACAATGCAATGGTAGATTTATTGTCATAGACAATTTGGGTTGCATCATTCTGGTCATGAAAAAATTCATTCAAAACCCTTCTCATCCACACAGCTTGACATGCAGCTACAACTATTGCAACATACTTCGCCTCAATAGAGGATAGAGTCACAATGGGTTGGTTCTTTGATTCCCATGCCACTACTCCAGATCCAAGACTAAACACATACCCAGATGTGCTCTTCCTATCATCAATGGAACCTACAAAATAACTATCAGTATATCCGATCAACTCAAAGTTTAATATTGATGTGTATCGGATACCAAAGTCAGTTGTTCCAACAACATATCTCAGGATCCTCTTTCTTTCTTTCCAGTGAGTACTCTTTGGACTCTCCATGAATCTCAAAATCAAGCTTATAGCAAACATGATATCTGGTATGGTTGTTGTTAAGTACATAAGGCTTCCAACCAGCCTTTTATACAGAGTTGGATCAACATATGGTATACTTGCTAAGTTTAATACCAGTTGCCATTGGTGTTGCAGTTGGCTTGCAATTCAACATTCTAAACCTTTTCAACACTTCATTTGCATAATTAGTTTGACAAATGAAAAAGCCATCATCAGATTGATCCACTTCAATTCAAATAAAATACTTCATCAAACCTAAATCAGTCATCTCAAACTCTGCTTTCATGGCATTTTTAAAATCATCTACAGATATATCTCCAGTAAAAATTAGGTCATCAACATACAAGCAGAGAATCAAAATTTTACCTTCTTGGTTTACCTTTGTATACAGAGTTGGTTCACTTGGACTTCTGTTGAATCCAAAACTAATTAGGTATTCATCAATCCTTCTATACCAAACTCTGGATGCTTTCTTCAATCCATATAAAGCCTTCCTTAACTTTTGATCTAAAAATGAAGAAGACTTGAAAAACTTGAATAATTAATTGCAAGTGAAATGTTATGTGTTTAAAGCAACAGGATCAGTTTGCAACACATAAATTAAGGATTACTTATGCAAAATACACATAGACAACAGCATAAACATTGAACATAAACACATGTGCACAACAATTGATAAAGGAGTTCACCCCTCTTTTGGGCTACATCTCCTGGTCCAACTTCCAATGGATCATTATTATTAATTGCTCAAAAAGTGCTCAAAAACATGTCTTACAATGCTCAAACTGTCAAACCAACTGCTCCAATGGCTTCCCAGCATCCCAAAACTCTTGTCTAGGCTCTTTCGGCACCTCAATCGGTCAAAAAATGAGAAAGATAGGCCTCTTGGAAGTCTCCTTCTCCAAGCTTGTTGTCTCTGGTTCTACAATTCGCACCCCCTCTCCATGAACCTGTCTCACACGCTCTTTTAAGTGCAAAAACCCAACACCGGGTGCAACTGCGCCAACGGTGCAAACCGTAGGACGATTAAGGGCGTGCCAGCGCCTAACCACCTCGGCACCTGGGCATGTGGCGCATGGAACCTTGGGCTAGGAAAATGAGTGGTTAAACCGCCATAATTGTTGGAACTCTCGCGTGTTAAACCATTGGTTAAATAACAAAACCCACGGGTTATGTTTCAACCCTGCGCTAATACACAACGGTATATATATGTGAACATATTACAATATACAAACTTTGGTTATATATCCGCGCCATTCGTTGGGCCTTACAACATGGTCATATATCGTTTCAAATAACCACGGGCCGGGGCTAAGCCCCGGCCCGACCCCTGCCCATTCATACATTGCAACAACTTTATAAAAAATGCGTTGAGTTATATGTTAAGTCACATGTCATGGGCACATTGGTCGGACAGTTATATAAAGGTTTATATGTGGGGGGAGGTCCCAGGGTCGAACCCAGCAGGCTCCCATTACATTTTATATATCAATATAAACCAAACAATATGGGGGACATGTGGCGCCCATGGATTGGGCCACGTGTCCTCCTGTCATTTTCCACCAACCGAACACGTGTCAACGTCCTATTCTCCATCCAACAACCAACAACAACCTACCACATCACCATCATACGGTCGTACGACCCGTACGGTCCTGCCACGTCAGACCGTATAGACTATACGGACTGGTACAGTCAGCATCTAACATTTTTGCCTGTTTGGCTTGACGAATAGATCGTGATATCTTCTCCATATGGACTCCGTTTGAGAAAGTAAATATACCAACGAAATCAAGAAGACGAGACAGACACAATGGCACTATTTTCGTCGCATTCCGAGCACTTTGAAAATTGAGCAAAATTTGATCCCCTAATCAAGTTTTAAACTTTATCTCTATGCTTATCAATCTCATAACCCGAAGGTTGTCAAACATAAACCTCTTCTTCCAAATATTCATTCAAGAATGTAGACTTAACGTCCATATGATGCATGATCCATATATTTTGAGCTGCAATAGCTAAGACCATTCTCACGGTGTCAATTCTTTCTACAAGAGCACATGTTTCATTGTAATCAATACCTGGTTGCTGACTAAACCCCTGAGCTACAAGTCTTGCTTTGTACTTTTCAACTTCACAATCTGCATTCATTTTAGTATTGTAAACCCACTTAACACCAATAACATTCTTACCTTTAGGTAAATCTACAAGATCCCAAGTGTTATTTCTTTCAATGGAATCAATCTCCTCATCCATTTCTTTTATCCAGACATCCTCTTTATAAGCTTCATCAAAACTTACAGGATCACACGCCATTAATGCAAAATTTGAAATCAGATCTACTTCTTCATTCTAATCATACAATTCTCTTAAGCTTCTATTCTTTTGTCCTTTAAATATGTTTCTTAATGAATCTAAAGTGGGATTTGATTCACTACTTACTTGTGAATATGATTGATGTCCACAATGTCCAGATGGCTCACCACGCTCATGAGTTGTGGGCGTTCTAAATTGAGATGGGTTGAAATCTAGTGCTTGCCTTGTTGGACTTCCTGCTGTAGGTGTATCTACATGTGGAACTATCTGTTCATCTCCTTCAGTTTGCTCAGCTCCATCATCATCTTCTCAGGTTAACACAACTCCCTATGAAATTGATTTGTGAATACTTCCATCCCAGACTTCATGTTCTTTAAATTGAACATCTATGTTGATTACATATTTATGGGTGATGGGATTGTAGAGTTTATATGCTCTAGACTCTTCATCGTATCCAACAAAGATACGTCTCTCGCTTATGTCATCCAACATCCTCATCATTTCTTTAGGTACATGCACAAATGCAACACATCCAAAAAATATGAAATCAGAAACAGTGCAAGGCTTACCATCCCAAGCTTCCTGAGGTACATGACCCCTCACGGTCTTGGTTAGACTTCTATTCAAGATAAAAATAGAGCAAAGAACCACATCTCCCCAATATTCATTTGAAATATGCTTCTCTTTCAACATGCTTCGAGTCATATCCATGATGGTCCAATTCTTCCTTTCAACCACTCCATTCTGTGGTAGAGTATATCGAGTAGTAAACTGCCTTTTAATTCCATGAATACTACAAAATTCAATGAATTCATTAATTTTGTATTCACCTCCTCTATGATACCTTAAGATTTTAATGGTTTGACCACTCTCATTCTCAACCATAGACTTAAACTTCTTAAAACATCAAAGGCTTCAGATTTCTGTTTCAACAAATACAACCAAGTCTTCCTACTGAAATCATCAATGAAAGTCATAAAATAAA
>ML804707.1:494374-506265 GCA_009831015.1 Picea engelmannii
AACTCTATTAGCTTATTCATTTCCTCTTTGATGGGTTTTGACATCCAATTTATTTTCCAAATGACTTAGGGCCAAATTATTAGCTAGATTTTCGTCTAGCTCTTTATTCTTCTCTCTCATGTTACAATTTTATGTGACCTCTCCTTGGGTTGATAGTTTATATTTTTCCATGTCTTGTAATCCATTTTCTACAATTAAGTTTCAAACTGTAATATTAGATTATATCTATGTGTGAATGTGTTATTCTAATCATATCTTATCAAACATTACCTCTAACTCTGTTTGAAGTTTAACTTCTCTCTTCTCTCCTTTTTTTTGTATTGATTCTATAAGTTCCTAAAAAATCATCTAGATTTACTTTGCTAAGCCTACTCTATGTCACACAAGGTTTGGATTTGCAAGAATTAAATTTGAATGGGATTTGAATTTTTCTATAAAACTCCTAGGAAATATACATTTTTCAAATTTTATATATTAAAACTTTTAAAATAAAGTTATATATATATATATATATATATATATATATATATATATATATATATATTCTTTAAAACAAAATATAGCATAACAATATATAATATATATAGTTATAATATAAGTATACCTAGTTATAATATGTAGTTTTAATATTATATGTATGTGTGGGAGAGAGAATAGGATTTATTGGAGTGGTTTGTTTTCATGGTTATTTTCCCCTATTCAGATTTTCGGCAAGTGACATGTTGTGTTCTTGATGTTGAGCTATCAATATTTCAAAAATTCTTAGTCTCTCATGTTTTTCCTATTTATGATGGATTATTACATAAAGCTGTGCTGTAAACAGCCGTATATATATATATAATTGTGAGAATGAAAGCAAGCTGGCTTTTGCATTTGGAATCCTGAGACACTAAGAAAAAATGGAATGGAGTTGAGAGGTTCCATCCGGTTGAGTAACATCAAGGATTGCACTATTACTAAAAGAAGAGCCATGTCTACAACTTCAGAATGGTGGTTCTCCAGATTATTGGAGGCTGTAAAAACTACACCAAGCAGGATGAGTCCAATAATTGTTACTTGCGTGCATGGATGCTTTCAAAGGTTGTTGTAGGAAGAGAGACAGAGGTGATCAATTCGAAACCTGTAGGCGAATATGATTTTGATAGAAAGCAACTGATGAGGGCCGCAGTGCAGTTGCCAAAGGCCAAAAAGCCTCTGCACAAGAATTTTCAGTTTTCCTTGGCTAAGAAAATGAACCCTAATTCAATATTTGTAGACCCTCAAACATTCGATGAGGGCGGGCGGAGTGCAGTTTCTCAATGGCAAAAGGAGGTTTCGGATCGACCTTTGCACTAGAATTTTCAGTTTGCACAAGAGAATGTCGATTTTCTGTCCCTTCACAACAATTTGGATTTTGAGTTTTCTTTTTTCACCTTGCTATTTAGTCGTAAAATAAAATTACTTTATTTTGAAATATATACATGGTTAATGTATGATTATTAATTTATTATTAGATGTTTTTAGTTGTTGAAATTTTTTCATTTAGAGGATATTAAATAAGGCCTAATAATATTTATAAAGACATTTACATTACTATTTGAATATATAGTGTATGGTATTTATGATATTGTTTACTGTCTGATATTTATATTTATATTGTTATTGATGATTTGAAGACCCGTTGTGTAGCTTTGTTAACTGGCAAAAATAAAAGAGAAAAGGGCATATATATCACGAAAATATTGGGCCCTGCCGTGTGAATCTGCATCATTTCAGCAAAAATATAAGAGAAAAGTGTCTATATATTACGAAAATATTTTCAATACATAAATTCAGATGTGAATCTGCATCATTTCAGCAAATACATAAAATCAGATGTGAATCTGCATCATTTCAGCAAAAATATAAGAAAAAAGTGTCTATATATCACGAAAATATTTTCTATACATAAAATCAGATGCATTGAGCATAAAACCAGATCCATTGAGTTGATATGAAGATGCATTGAGCATAGAACCAGATGCATTGAGCATAAAACCAGATGCATTGAGTTGATATGAAAATGCATTGAGCATAGAACCAGATGCATTGAGTTGATATGAATGTATGATATCCTTGAATACATGATATTTATATTATTCGTTGCTGATTTTTTTTTTTAAGATATACCCTATAGCTTTGTTAACCAGCCAGTAGGCACATGTAAGGTTGCACCTTTCACTCGAAAATATAAAGCTCAAATGTGTAACTTGCATTCATAATATATAGTTTTATTTATATTACATTATTATTTTATATGATGATGATGATGATGATGATTAATGTCCACTAAAACTTAATTGGTCTATTCGACCTTAAGAGAGTAAGTGATTACTTGTAATTCTTTAGAATTTTGTTTCTGTGCTAGAAAAGCATTAAGAGAAGTTTTCCAAGATCACCATACTTTTGTTGAGTTAAGAGGTTAGGAAGGTTGGTAGTGTGATCAATATTTTGAAAATGAGATTTAATATGAGTATAGGCTAGGAAATCTAAGAGAAAGTGCTTTTCATCTTCAACCTTCTTAGTGTCACAAAGATGACAAACTCTTTCATCCCATGGAGTTTTAGGAATTGACCAACACCCAGTTTCACTATGGAGCGCGTGAGAATTTGTTCTTATCTTAGCAATGCTTGTTTTTTTCTTTACACTTGGCAAAACAGATAGATAATTTTGATCTTCTAGATTAGGGTTGATTACATTTTTATAATACCTTAATTTTCTTTTTTCCTCTAACTCTTTATCACACCACATTTTTTCCTTAAATTTTGATTTGACGTTTTTTTTAATAGTATCTTTATTCTGCAAAATGGTTTCTTCCATGATTCCCCAATAGTTTAGCCAAGATTGGGTATCTTTATTCCATCCTCGCTTGAGTCGATGGTGGTTATGACTTGATTTGGAAGCAATTTTAGGCAGTCTCTTGTCTTCCATGTTGTTTAACTTGTTCTTATACATTAAGTATCTAGTCATAGCCATGCTCTCAATAGGGGAGAGGCTGGTTTCTATGAGGAGGATGGGATAGGGCGTATTTCCTTTAATTTTGAGATTATAGGTTATAAAATTCTTTTGTATTTGCTCTATCTTTCTCCACTATTCACAAGAGATACTACAACCCCAAACTTCACATCCATAAAGAATAACAGGTGGAACAAGAGTCTCAAAGAGGAGTTTATTTTTATCCTAACTCCAAAGTTCAGCTGATTTACAATTGTTTTCAAGCCCATAATAAGCTTTCCATCCCCCAATAATCCTTTTCTCAATGCTATAATTCCAATTAGGCTTGTGGTGAATATCAATTCCAGGATATTTGTATGAATTCACTTCCTCCAAGTTGTTGTTGTCATATACAAAGGTATTATAAGGGATCTTATTGGATTTAATAATAATGAGCTTAGTCTTATCAGTATAGTCATACCCATATTGGAGCAAAAATCCTTAAGGATTCTTAGTTGGTTTTCAAGATCATGGGGAATCCTTGCTATAAGAACGATATCATCGACATAAAGAATAAGATTGATGACTATACGAGTGAGAGTACGACGGACACAACCTGCTTTTTTCAAGCATTCTTCTAATTTATCAATGTATATGCCAAAAAGGGTAGGGGGCAAGGGACAACCTTGTTTGACTCCGATATTGCAGTTAATCTCTTTTTACTAGCCCTCGGTGTTTTTAAACTTAACAATAACATTCCCATACATCCTTATTGCAGCAGCCCTCAACTCGAGAGGAACTTTTATCTCTTCCAACCTATTCCAAAGGTTTTTCCTAAAAACCATGTCAAAAGCTTTTCTAAAGTCAGAAAAACAACAAAAAAGATTGGTTTTGGTATTGCAAAACTCCTCTGCAATGATCCTAAAGGTAACAAGATGGTCAACAGTTGAATGATATATTCTAAACCCGGCTTGGCCTTTAGCTCTTTTACGGTGACTTTCTAGCCAAATGCTAATCTTTTTTTCCAAAATGATTCCATAAAGCTTGGCTAAAATCGGGCTAATCATAATGGTCCTATAATTAGAAGGAATTTTTGTATCCCCATTTTTAAAAATAGGAACAATGAGGCTTTGCGTCGAGGGTTTAAGGAAGCCCTCCTTGACTGCTAAATTGAAGAGCTTGTGTATGTGAGGGATAAGGATTGGCCCTCCAATTTTAAAAATTTCAACTTGGTAGCCTTCAATGTCCTTATCTTTCCCATTTGCAAGCGGCTTAACCCCAAACTCTATGTCATCTAAAGAAAAAACTTATTCCTTTGTAGGGACAATAGGAATGGTGTTCATGGCATTAGGGAACTCATAAAGACTTTTAAAGTAGGAATTCCAATCCATTAAGGGAATCCTATTATTTTCTTTAGTATTGTGTTTTAGAATTTGGCTCCAGAACTTCTTAGGATCCAACTTGTATAGTTGTGAAAGTTGCTCTTGCCTTTTATTGATATAGTATCTTTTTTTCCTTTTAATTAGGGCTTTGTACGTATTGATCTTTGATCTTATCAAGTTTTAAGGGCTCATTAGAAGCATCCCTAATGAAATTCCTAGTAATTTTACATTATTTATCATACCAAGGGTTGGTTGTTCTATTATTTTTTTTATGGAACACCTTGAAAGAGAACTTGTTAATGGAAGTGGAAAGGGTAGTTGTAAAATTATGATAGAGTTCTTCAATGTTGTCCTTATAAATGAGGAGTTTTAATTTACTATTTAAATCCTTTAAGAAAATTTCAACTTTACTTTTGTCAAAGCCCAAATTCCTTTGATTATCATAATTCTCTTTAATGATGCTCCTATGCATGAAAAATATAAAACTCAATTATGTAACTTGGATTCGTAATGTATAGTTTTATTTATACTACATTATTATTTTATAAATTAATTTGAATATTTACGTATCTTTCACAAGTTATATTAGAATTATGAATTATATTAAAATTAAAGTTATATTAGAATTAGAGTTTATGTTAAATATATGAATTATATTAGAATTAGAGTTTATATTAAATATATGAATTATATTAAAATTATGAATTATATTAGAGTTAGAGTTTATATTAAATATACATATTTAATAGATGTTAAATTAAATGGCAACACATTTTGGAAGCCTATTCTTAAGACAGATCTAAATTGCTTATCGACGTTCATCAGTCTTACAACATATCTAAAAAATGCCTATCATCAGTAGCAATTATGTAACCAGCGAGAACCAGTAAAAAAAGACGTTCGGATCTGACACTACACCAACGGAATCTTGGTAATTTTTACTGAACCGAACAGAAAGAAAAACATAGAGGAACCGAAGCTGAACCGAATCTTAAGATTTTGTTGAGGTTAGCCCAACTTAGAACATCAAGGTTCAAGTTCAACAAACCTTGTGACTTAGAGCCTACTTGAGAGATTGCCAAGAAAAACTAAATTTCTCTCATTTATATCGCAAGGAAAAAAAAAACCCACGAGATGGCTACAATGAACCTATTCTTAAAAAAAAAGTGGGCTGTATGCAAATTCTATGAACAAATTCAGCATACCTATTTAGCAACAGGATATGTTTTCTCGGTCACATAACGCCATATAATGGCCCGCGTAGTTTGAAATATATATTCAATACCAGTGACACCAATTACAACAAATGTTTCCCATACATTATAACAATTGTGAGAAGTGCATGACAATTATCATAATAAATATGCAACACGGCCCGTTATAACAATTATGAGGGTTGTACGGAATGATTCAAGGTCAAACGTTTCACGCAGAATAAGATGGGGCTGTCTTGTTTATCTAATAAAATAGTCAAATAAAACTTTCACAATTATTAAATAGTCAAATTTGGACAACCTTTTCTTTTTAATAAGATGGAAAATATATTTTTTATTAATTTTTTTATTTCTCTATATTATTTTCTAATTTATAAATACTTTTTATTTAATATTAATTTTATTATCTATAATCAATTGAGAATTAATAATTTAATTATTATTAATTAATAAATATTATTATATAATTTCTAATTAATTAATTTTCTATAATTAAATAATTAATTTCTAATAATTAATTTATTGTTTAATATTTTTTATAAAGAAATAATAATTTACTATTATTTAATAATTAAATTATTATTTATTATTATTTAAATATTATTATTAAATTATTTAATTTTATATGAATATTAACTAAATTTTTAATTATTTTATTTTAAATAATAATTAAGTAATTACTAAATAATATTTAAACATTACAATTAAATTGTATCAAAATATGTTCATGGTTGTGGCCATGTCCGCTGTCGACGTCATTTTCCACTTTTTTAAATTAATGGCTTCGGCCTATATCAACCACTTTTTACATAAATGTGGTTGTTGCTAATTAAATAGTCAAATTTGGACAACGTTCCTTTTAATAAGATGAGGTTATCTTGCTCATCTAATAAAATTTCAATAATAGTTTTCTTTTTAAAATACTATATTTATGACTTTTGATATTTATTTTTCTTATCATTAACTATTATGTATTATATATTTGTTATCTCGTTCATAAAATAAAACTATATTTATGACTTTTGATATTTATTTTTCTTATCAATTAACTATTATGTATTATATATCTAGTTCATAGAATAAAATTTTAATGACTTTTTTCACATATTATTTTTATGATTTTTGATATTTATTTTTCTTATCAATTAACTAACTATTATGTAATATATATTTTTTTTTTGGGGATTATTCAATATTATATATTTTTTTGACTTTCCATATTTATTTTCCTTATTTATTAAGTATTATGTGCTATATATGTTTTTAATTTTAATTATATATTATTGTTAAAACTTTAATCATAAGTTACTTGGTTTAGTTAGTTTACCTAACTATTACACAATTATATGAGAGTTATGGTCTCCTTGTATTATGTATGTACGTCTATATATGATTATTTGAAGTATTGATGAATACAAAATATGTCTTTTCTGCCATTATTTATTTATTTGTGTTCATCATGATTTATTGATTACTTTAGTTCTTTATATTATGTTTCTACTATCTTTCTTTATTATGAATTTAACAGTGGTATTTTATTATGAATCTAACAGTGATATCAGAGCATGTAAATGATCTTAGAAGCCTGCTCGTTTATAAGTTTGTATTTCCTGGCTATGGTTCGATTTACTTTTTCCAATGTCGAGCTTGCATTATCGAGCCACGTCTCGTTCTGAACCAAACTCTTCTCTGAGTTTAGGGGAACTTTAAGAAGTGGACCGTGGGATTCAAACCTGCAACGAAGACGGTGGGCATCGAAAACGTCACAGAAGGTCGTGGTATCGAAGGCGGGCATCCAAAGCATCACAAAAGGTGGTGGTATTGAAGCTCAAGACCAACAAAACTATGTCGTGGTTTCATCCAAAGAAAGCAGTGGCCCATGAAAGATACTCTCGCTGGAGATTGAATGTTATTTGAGATCGTATGGTAAAGGAGGATCTAGCATAAGAGCCAAGGAATATTCAAGATTATGCCTTGCTGAAGCGATTTAAGTGATGAATGGATTTGGTATGAGTATGGTGAATACAAAACCTGGGATTTGAAGCACTAAATATTAGGGTTTGAAAATACCACCAATATAGATTCAAAGGCCAAATTAGTCAAACGGAGGCCCCGTTCTTTAATTTTTTGATGATATTTATATACAGTTTTGAGCATATTTGTGATATGTAATAACAGTTCAAATGAGATTCAATATTTTTTACATCGTTTATAACAATACTACCGAATACCATTAACAAAGCATTTCTTATTGAAATCCTTCCGCCCTAGGATTTTTTTCGTGGGATCTCGAACGTTGTGGTGAGTTTATAGGCTACCAGGCTCGCTATTGCTAAATTGTTCATATTCCCTGGTTTGAGAGCCGCTTCAAGAAGGATTCCAGACATGATATTGCTAGATTGTTCCCCATTTAGAAAGCGGTGTTGGAACCATCAATGCAAGGTCGTCAGATGATTTGTCGTGCCATGATGGTACTCGAAAGACTCTCGTCGCCTTTATAATTTGAGTTGTGTGGAATAATGTAATTACCCTTCCATTTATGTTAAGTGTTTATTTGATCCCACACTGAAATTGTTTCTAAGAATGTCTGGAAATGACTCAAGCCGCCAAATTTTTCGAACATGACCATGAACTACTTAACAGAATAGCTAATAGATGGATATATGTATTGTTTGAAAAAATGTGTGAGATAATGGTGAAGAAAGTGCAAAAGATTATGGCATGTAGTTTGAAGTGAAGATCGTGGAGTATTGAATGATGATGGACTGAAAATGAATGACACGGCCATGAATTTGAGGTAACATTTTAATGTGAGTTTTTTATATTTAAGTTTGATTACAAAAAGACAAACTTCTAAAAAAGTCAAATCTCGGAAAAAAAGTGATTATAAAGTCACTGTTGGAAATACTGAAACAACTGAGAGGGGGGTGAATCAGTTGTATATATGCTTAAACAATTTTAAGTCTTTTAAAACATTATTAATCTTTCTTCATGTGGTCATCAACAATATATAGCATATGAACAGTAAAAGTAAAGACCATCAGTCACACATGAAGTACACACAGAGACAGATTTTCACGAGGAAACCCATAAAGGGAGAAAACCTCTTCTTCTTCGAAATGATAGGTAGTCTTTTGCAGTTCTATACATCATTTACAATTGAGAACCAACTCAATGTGAGGTTGCTACCTCTGTCTTACAAGCTGCAACTTGTTTGAGAGCTCCAACTCTCTGGTTTCTCTAGCACCCACTAGAAGGAAGCACCAACTCTCTGGTTTCTCTAGCACCCACTAGAAGGAAGCACCAACTCCCTAAGTATTCCAGCACCAACTTCCTGAATGTTCCAACACCAACTGGATCGAAGCACCAACTTCCAGTTACACAGGCTCCAACCTGCATAACAAAGAACACCTATTCTCCCTAGCACCACCCTTCTCTGGCTGCAACAAGATGGAAGCTACAACTTCCTGTGTTCAAGCACCCACTTGAACTTCTGAGGACAACAGTCCTCCCGAGCACCTCCCAACCTCCCTAGATCTATAAAATAATGAATACACAGACAATTTATGCAGATAAATCACTTCTTACCATTCTTTCTCTGTTCTGTAACTCTGATCTTCAACAAATTCTACTGCCATTCTCCTCTTCCTTTGTCCATTCAACAGGTCTGATGTGCATCACATTCTTCTATCATTCTGCTCATCTTCTGCTCTGCCTGTCATTCTGCTCTATTTATGCTTTACATTTCATCTCTTTCTGTACATCTGTTAAGATTTCATACTACGCATCTTCTCATTTCTTTCTTACTGTTTCATTCTTTTTCCATCCAGAACAACTAACCAAATTCAGTCTCTCTCATTTTCTTTTATACACACACCTTGACGGTTCCACTTCACCTTCCAATAGGCAATCCAAGGACACCTGTCTTATCAACTGAGATGATAATTGTTTCACACTCAAGAATCCGTTTTGTTTAGTAGAATCGTAACTGATGAGTTACATGTGTGTGGAAGAACAATAACCCTCCGATCACTACTTGATCCAACGGTTCAGATCCAATCGGGATTTCCCACATCGCGATTTCCCCACTCTTAGTGATCAGAGTTTTTGTCATTTACAAATCCCGATCCCCGAAACTCCGATACGCCCCTTTCCATGCGCTATCCCTGCTGGCTATAGGCCTTAGCCCATATGACTGTCAACACATGGCCTCAGTCAAAGCTCTCATCGGGGTTTCGGCATTTTCGATGTCACCATGCACATGCCTACGGAATTCCCGATCCTCCGATCCCCGATGTGTCCCTTCACACGCTGGCCCTCCTGGCTCAGCTCCTGACCAATGTGACCAGTCCTCGTGACCGCAACCTTATCCCTTTTCGTGGCTACTCCTATCAGAGTTTCGGCACTTGCGCTGTCAAAATGCGCATGTCTTTAGGATTCCTGATCCTCCGATTCCCGATATCTCGATGCACGTCCTATTCACCTAGCCCCTTCTGACTACGCTCTGGTCCACATGACCGTCATACCACATGACCACATCCATACCTCTTGTCAGGGTTTCAGAGTTTGCAGGTTTGCAATGCAAAGTTTTCACAACCACGGAATCCCCGATATGTCGATCCCTCATGTGCTGCTGATGTCACATGTGGTTTGACATGTGTTAAATACTTCCACATGTCACTCTGATTCATGACTTACATGTGCCTGAAGTGTTAAATCTGCCTGACACCTGTCATTACCTGGTTGTGCCACGTGTCCCTAGCTGACGTGGTCTGTTGTCATGAGTTGGATCGATGGTCTAGATCACATGTTGATCTGACGGTTCAGGTTCAGTCGGGATTTCTTTCATCGCGATTTCAAGGTTTCTGTTGTAATAGATCACGGGACTCGAGAAACTTCGATTCTCGATTCTCCGATGAGCAAAACTCCGACGGTGCCCGATCCTTTGCCACCTGTCCTTGCAGATAGATGGTACATATTCCTCCAAGATTTCGAGACGTTTGATGTGTCGACTTACTTGTCACCGGGATCCTCGATTTCCCGATGGCCGATATCCCGATGCCTCACCAGAATGCTGGCGCGTGTCCTGCCCAGATCAACGGCTAGGATTCTCTCTCCAATATCTCGATGACTTGTTCGAGATTTCTCCTCTACACAGTAGAACTTAACCCCTGCGCGACTCTTACAAATCCGACGACTGTCGGGTTTTCTTCTCAGATCCTACGGCTCAGATCTGTTCTCCCTCTCTGTGTTCCTCCTGAGGCTTAATCTTCGTGTACCTTCTGCACATCCTGTGACTGATGGGTATCTGCTTCCAATCTGACGGCTCAGATCACTTCTTCTACATGTCTACTCCTGCGCTTAACCTCTGCATAGCTTCTGCAGATCTGACGGCTGTCGACCTTTCGGGAAATTTGAATGGGATCCAACAGTCACCATCTTCCTTCTCCTCTGCAAACTCTTGTATCTCGAGCTTTGCTGTGCGCATTTTCCTCAATGATGTTCCTCCTTAGCGTTTACATTCAAATCTCTTATCCTGCCATCTCCATTGTTGTCATCAATGACAAGCATTCGCTGTCTGTTCACTGAATTTGCCAACAATCTCCCCCTTTGGCATTGATGGTAACACTTGCATTCAAACCCAACTCTCCTCTGTATTCGTCCATTCAGACTCGACTCTCCACTGTATTCAAAAGACTCGACTCTCCACTGTATTCAAAAGAGATCTTTTCTCCCCCTTTGACATCAATGTCAAAGAAGAAATATTCTCCCTTTGATCTTGTTGCAAAACAGACTCCCCCTGTCATCTATAAGCATTTATGAAAGTCACCAAATATTCGATAAGCACTCCCCCTAACCAGGTGCACATTTTAGACACAAGAGTTTGTAACCCCTAGCTTTTGACGAAAATATCCAAAAGGGGTCGCAGCTAATGGTTTAGTAAAAATATCAGCAATTTGTTCTGTAGAAGGTATATAATTTAGCTGTACAATTCTGTTTGTAACTTGTTCTCGGAGAAAATGATACTTGATTGGAATATGCTTAGTCATGGAATGAAGAACAGGATTCTTGGAGACACTAATGGCACTTGTGTTGTCACAATGAATTGGAATAGGATCAGTGTAAGTTACCTTCAGATCTGCAAGAGTTTGTATCATCCATAAGATTTATGTGCAGCGAGTAGCAGCAACAATGTATTTTGCCTCTGTAGTGGATAATGAGATGGATCCTTGCTTCTTACTAAGCCATGCAACTAATGAGTCACCCAAAAAGAATGCTCCTCCACTGGTGCTTTTTCTCTCATCAACACAATTTGCCCAGTCTGCATCTGAATAAGCAGTTA
>ML804707.1:507424-525866 GCA_009831015.1 Picea engelmannii
TATTACATTCTTATTTTCAGGTCTAGGGACAAGCTCCCAAGTATTGTTCTTCTCAATTTGATCCAGCTCTTCATTCATTGCTCTAATCCAATCTTCTTCCTGACTAGCTTCCTCAAAATTTGTAGGTTCAGTCATAGATAAAAGGGCAACATGAGATTGTTCTGAGTCCTTAATCAGTTTTCTTCTAGTCTGAACTCCTTCATTTATATCCCCAATTATCTGGTTTTCAGGATGATTCTTTCTCATAATTCTGAGAGGAGATTTTTCTTCTTTCTGTTGACTTGTATCAGTTTTAATGTTCACATATTCATCTGATCCAGCCTCTTCTCTTTTTGGTCCTTGGACCTGTTCATCTTCATCTTCAACTGTATCTTATGTTCTTGATTCATCACTGCTTATATTTCTGACTGGAATTTCTTCATCAACTTTTACATCTATACAGTCAACTAGTTTATGCAGTCTTTTATTGTAGCATCTGTACCCTTTACTGTTTGTAGCATAACCCAAGAAAATACCTTCATCAACCCTGTCATCATATTTGCCAATATTTTCATCATTGTTCTTGATATAACATGTGCTCCCGAACACTTTAAAATGTTTGATTGAAGCAAGTCTTCCAAACCAAAGTTCATAAGGTGTCTTGTCACTGTGTGGTCTGAGATGAGCTTTGTTAAGGATATGAACAGCTGTATGAATTGCTTCCACCCAATATGTCTGAGGTATGTTCCTTTCATTCATCATTGATATTTCCATTTGCTGTACTGACCTATTCTGCCTCTCAACCACTCCATTTTGTTGTGGAGTCTTTGGAATTGTGTACTCTCTTTTGATCCCAGTTTTATCACAGAATTCTTTGAAGTTTCCAGAAATGAACTCTCCTCCTCTATCATTCCTTACTGCCTTTAACCTTTTTCCTGTTTGATTCTCAGTCAAAGCCTTAAACACTTTGAATTTTTCAAGTGCTTTAGATTTTTCTTTCAAAAAGGCAACCCAAGTTAGTCTAAAATAGTCATCAATAATCAACATAAAGTAATTTTCTTTTCCTGTAACTTCTTTCCTTGATGGTCCACATAGATTCATGTGTACTAACTGGAGAGGTTTTTCTGTTGAAGGAAAGGTTTTTGATTTGAATTGAGTGCGAGTAAGCTTTCCTATCTGATAAGGCTTACAGACAGAGTCATATGGATTTGATATCTTTGGAAGATATTTTACCGCCCCATTGTTTTTGAGCTTGATTATGTGATCAAAATTTAGGTGACCAAGTCTCCTATGCCACCGCCAACTTTCATCATATTTGCTTAAGTTGCATTCTTCTTCTTCTTCTTCTTTTAAAATATAGACATTGTTTTTTGTTCTTATACCTTTTGCAACTAGCTTACCTGAATCCACAGATTTGATCTTACAGTCTTTAGAGGTAAAAGAAACTTCACATCCTCGGTCACAGACTTGATTGACACTAAGCAGGTTGTGTTTCAAATTCTCTACAAGCAGCACATCTTGAGCTTTTCTTTTTCCCTTACTCAAACTTACAATTCCTTTACCTTTCACCTTTCCTGGTGCATCATTTCCAAAAGTTACATTCTCTGATTTGCGATCACTTAGAGTTATAAACTTACTTCTGTCTCCAATCATGTGTTTAGAGCATTCACTATCAATATACCAGGGATTCTTTTTATTTTGGGCTAATAGCGCTAGTCCACATTTGTCATATACTTTCTTCTTCCAGACTTTGACATTTTCAGCAGTGGGATTCCAATCTGGGTTATATTTCTTTCAAAGACAATTTGTTGCCTTATGTCCATAATTATGACAAATGTAGCATTCTGGTTCACTGAATAAAAACTCATAACGATTGTTATGCTCATAACTGTTGTTGTGTTTCTCCTGTGTCCTTCTTCCAGTCATCTCATGATTCATAATCTGTGATTTTTTGTTGTTTGGTTGTCTCAATCTTTGTTGTGGTAGATAGTTATTCATTGAGTATCTTGATTGTTCATATCTAAATCTTAGAGAACAATTTATAGCTTTGTGTCCAAAATTAGAGCAGAAAAAACAATAACCATAGAAGAGATTTTTGTACCTTGAAAAAGTCTGTCTTCTTTGAGGAGGTCGATTTCTTTCATGCTGAAAAACTTTCTGGTCTACAAATTCTGTTCTGGGATTTTTCTTTTCATTCCATCTTGATAGATGATTTTCTTTCTTTGTCTCTGCAGAGTGACTGTTGTCAATGTTTGAGGATTTGACAAACTTGATAGATTCTGTGTTACTTGGATGATCACTACTTGATCCTTCTTCATATCCCAATCTAGCTTTCAGCTTTGAATTTCTTTGTTGATTTAGAATGGAGGTTAATTCTTCTTATGCTTTTATACTTGGCAGATTTTGATGATAGAGTCCTTTGAATTTCTCCATTTCTTTTCTAGTCTTAACTATTTCTTCTTCTAGAGATTCACACCTGAGTTTCTTCTATCACAGTTGTTGTTTCAATATGTCTTCTATCTTCTTTGCCTCTTATAATTCCACTTTCAGCAAAGCAAAATCTTCATCAGGTTCTTTATTGTCTTTTTAAAACTGTGTTAGCACTTGTTTTAGCTTTCTATTTTTAGATTTGAGTCTATTAGTTTCTTTCAGAGCGCTGATTAGTTCTCCTTCCAAATCCACCACAGCTTCTTCCTCATTATCATCACTGGCTGTGCTTTTATTATCATGATCATTTTTTTCCATAAGTACAAAGTCATTTTCCTTATCTTCACCGGATGATTCAATATCAGTGTCTTCTGAGGAATTTTCATTGTTTGCAACCAAACTTTTCTTCTTATTATATTTCTTGTACTTGTATTTCTTTTCATCATCAGAGTTCTGGTCCTTTTTCTGATGAGGACACTTAGATGCAAAATGACCTATCTTACCACAGTTAAAGCATTTGAAAGGAAAATTCCCTTGATATTTCCTTGATCTTTTCTTTAACCTTCTCACAAATTTTGCCTCAATGTCATCAAATTCTGAATCAATATTCTTGTCTTCTTTAAAAGATGCTTCTCTAATACTGGATTTGTCTTTGTTAATTCTCATTTAATATGCAGTTAGAGTTCCTAGGAGTTGATCAATGGACAGAGTTTTGAGATCATTTAATTCTTCTATTGTTGAGACTTTTGGATTAAATTTATCAGGAAGGGATCTTAAAATCTTCTGAACTAAGAGTGAGTCATCAAACATCTCACCTAGACCCTTCATGGCATTTACGAGTTCTTCAACTCTTAAAAAATACTTTTTGATTGTTTCATCTTCATTCATCTTTAGTTGTTCAAATTTCAATCTGTAGGTTCGAAGTTTGGCACCTTTTACTTTCTCATTTCCTTCATAACTGTTAACAAGTTTATCCCACATTGCTTTGGCAGTATCAAGATGCATCACCATTACAAACTCAGCTTCAGCAAGCCCATTCAAGATAGCGTTTATCCCCTTAGCATTAAATCTAAACTCTAGCTTAGCATCCTTGTTAGCTAGCACAACAGGCTTTGTATATCCAGTCTCTACTACATCCCAAACATCAGCACCCAAGGCCATTAAATACGTTCTCATTCTAATCTTCCAGAAGGAAAAATTTGTTCCATCAAACAGAGGGCACTTAGAGGCTGAAGTCCCTTCATGACTTGTCATGTTTAAGCTTACAAATCTACCTTTAAATAAAAGGAACCTGCTCTGATACCAATTCTTGGAAATACTAAAACAACTGAGAGGGNTTAATCAGTTGTATATATGCTTAAACAATTTTATGTCTGTTAAAACATTATTAATCTTTCTTCATGTGTTCATCAACAATATACAACATATGAATAGTAAAAGTCAGTCACACATGAAGTACACACAGAGACAGATTTTCACGAGGAAACCCATAAAGGGAGAAAACCTCTTCTTCTTCAAAATGATAGGCAGTCTTTTGCAGTTCTGTACATTATTTACAATTGACCACCAACTCAATGTGAGGCTACGACCTCTGTATTACAAGCTGCAACTTGTTTGAGAGCTCCAACTCTCTGGTTTCTCTAGCACCCACTAGAAGGAAGCACCAACTCCCTGAGTATTCCAACACCAACTGGATGGAAGCACCAACTTCCTGAATGTTCCAGGACCAACTGGATGGAAGCACCAACTTCCAGTTACACAGGCACCAACCTGCATAACAGAGAACACCTGTTCTCCCTAGCACCACCCTGCCACCCTGTTTCTCTGGTTGCAACCAGATGGGAGCTACAACTTCCTGTGTTCAAGCACCCACTTGAACTTCTGAGGACAACAGTCCTCCGGAGCATCTCCCAACCTCCCTAGATCTATAAAATAATGAATGCACAGACAATTTATGCAGATAAATCACTTCTTACCATTCTTTCTCTGTTCTGTAACTCTGATCTTCAACAAATTGTACTTCCATTCTCCTCTTCCTCTGTTCGTTCAACAGGTCTTCTCTGCATCACATTCTTCTATCATTCTGCTCGTCTTTTTCTCTGCATGTCGTTCTGCTCTGTTTCTTCTTTACATTTCATCTCTTTCTGTACATCTGTTAAGATTTCATACTATGCATATTCTCATTTCTTTCTTACTGTATCGTTCTTTTTCCATCCAGAACAGCTAACCAAATTCAGTCTCTCTCATTTTCTTTTCTACACACACCTTGACGGTTCCACTTCATTTTCCAATAGGCAATCCAAGGACACCTGTCTTAGCAACTAATATGATAATTGTTTCTCACTCAAGAATCCATTTTGTTTAGCAGAATCGTAACTGGTGAGTTACATGTGTGTGGAAGAACAGTAACCCTCTCATCACTACTTGATCCAACGGTTTAGATCCAATCTGGATTTCCCACATCGCGATTTCAGCACTCTTAGCGATCATATTTTTTGTCATTTACAAATCCTGATCCCTGAAACTCCGATACGCCCCTTTCCACATGCTAGCCCTGCTGGCTATAGGCCTTGGCCCATATGACCGTCAACACATGACCTCAGTCAAAGCTCTCATCGGGGTTTCAGCATTTTCGATGTCACCATGCACATGCCTATGGAATTCTCGATCCTCCGATCCCCGATGTTTCCCTTCACACGCTGGCCCTCCTGGATCAGCTCCTGCCCAATGTGACCAGTCCTCGTGACCGCAACCTTATCCCTTTTCGTGGCTACTCCTATCGGAGTTTCGGGACTTGCGCTGTCAAAAGGTGCATGTCTTTAGGATTCCCAATCCTCCAATTCCCAATATCCTGATGCGCGTCCTGTTCACCTAGCCCCGTCTGACTACGCTCTGGTCCACATGACCGTCATACCACATGACCGCATCCATACCTCTTGTCAGGGTTTCGGAGTTTGCAGGTTTGCAATGCAAAGTTTTCACAACCACGGAATTCCCAATATGCCGATCCCTGATGTGTTGCTGATGTCACACGTGGTTTGACACGTGTTAAATACTGGCACGTGTCACTCTGATTCGTGACTTACATGTGCCTGAAGTGTTGAATCTGCCTGACACCTGTCATTACCTGGTTGTGCCACGTGTTCGTAGCTGACGTGGTCTACTGTCATGAGTTGGATCGATGGTCTAGATCACATGTTGAACTGATGGTTCAGGTTCAATCGGGATTTCTTTCATCGCGATTTCGGGGTTTCTGTTGTAATAGATCACGGGACTCGAGAAACTCTGATTCTCGATTCTCTGATGAGCAAAACTCCGACGGCGCCCGATCCTTTGCCACCTATCCTTGCAAATGGACAGTCCCTATTCCTCTAGGATTTCAAGACTTTCGATGTCTCAACTCACTTGTCACCGGGATCCCCGATTTCCCGATGGCCAATATCCCGATGCCTCACCAGAATGCTGACGCATGTCCTGCCCAGATCAACGGCTAGGATTCTCTCTCCAATATCCCGATGACTTGTCCGGGATTTCTCCTCTGCACAGTAGAACTTAACCCCTATGTGACTCTTACAGATTCGACGGTTGTTGGGTTTTCTTCTCAGATCCTACGGCTCAGATCTGTTCTCCCTCTTTGCGTTCCTCCTGAGGCTTAATCTTCATGTACCTTCTGCAGATCCAGTGACTGACGGGTATCTGCTTCCAATCTAATGGCTCAGATCACTTCTTCTGCATGTCTACTCCTGCGCTTAACCTTTGCGCAGCTTCTGCAGATCTGACGGCTGTCGGCCTTTCGGGAAATTTGAATGGGATCCAACGGTCACCATCTTCCTTCTCCTCTTCAAACTCCTCTATCTCGAGCTTTGCTACGCGCATTTTCCTCAATGCTATTCCTCCTGAGCTTTTACGTTCGAATCTCTTATCCTGCCATCTCCATTGTTGTCATCAATGACAAGCATTCAGTGTCTGTTCACTGAATTTGCCAACAGTCACATCAAATTCCAATTTATTAATGATTAAATAAAGTGAGAGAGTTTGGGAATTAATTTTAAAGTTAATATTTATGAGGTATATTTTCAATGCCCTAGTTTGGGTTAAATTTTACCAAACCTTATGATAAAGAAAGCAAGCTAAAGGAAAATTGAATATAAGGAGTTATGAGAATGTTTGCAAATACAAAATTGTTTGTAATTGGAGTTATAAGGTTTGTTATTTATTTGAAGATTTTTTGTGAAGGTGTTATAAGGAATTTTTTAGAATTTATAATGAAGTTATAAGGTGGTTGTAAAGGTATTATAAGGGGTCCAACAAATTGCATTTGAAAAATTGTATTTGGTGTTATTTGTAGAGCCATCTGAAATTGAATAAGGGGGTTTGTCTTAGGATCTTTGTCTGTATTGTTGGTTATCCTGTAGTTTTTTTGGCATTCATACAATGTACGATCGCTCTTTGCATGCACAACACGATACATAATTGAATTTTGTGGCATCAACATACATACATCTCTCTTCCATATTCTACATAATGGGGAGAATTGAAGAAATATTTACAACATTTCACACATTAATTAACTCAACTACGGAATCTACAATTGCAATAAACAAGTGCACCCTAAGTATAGTGATTACTTGTTTACAAGTAACACACATGAAAATTGATATGTTCAAACTTCAAAACCAAATGTTATCTCATGAGTTAAGTTTGATTTAAGTTTGATTCGACAGCAGCAATATGATTTCAACAACCAAAATAACATCAAGGATAAAAATAATGAAGACGCTTAGTTGACTAGTGATGACACACATAAACATGAAGATGAGTTGGATGAAGTCCCTCTTTTAGAAAAAGTTGTGGATGAATGTGGAAAAGAAATTACAATTGTTCGACCATGGGAAGAATTATGATTTAAACGAAATCAATATGAACTAGGATATGAAAATGATGCTAACAAAATTTTTCATTTTCCTAATTACCGTGAACCTGTTTGCTTTGTGAGTGGAGGTTTTTTGAATGATGATAAGATGACAGAGCTTGAGGATATTGGTAAGGAATAGGTACATGATATTGTTGATGAAGATGTTGTTACAGATATTTCAGATCATGATAATAAGTTAGATAAAGAATCCATACAGTACAAAGATTGTCACTGGTTTGGCCATGATAAGTCAAACTGTTTTGATCTTCACCCATGTAGATTTTGTGGGAAGAAAAATCACCCCTCAGTAAGTATAAGTGGATCTAATAGTCTAAAATGAGTGCATTGAGGGAGTCCCTTGTCCCCAAAACAAAGAGGTCTCATACACTAATTTAGTATATAGCTTGAGGTGACTTTCAAAATATAAATAATGAATATAAACAATTTCTAAAATTTATTGTATTTAAAATATAATTTTAGTAATTTTGATTTTAATTTATTATCTATTTTTACATATAAAAAATATTATTTGTGTATATATCATATTTCAATGTATTGTTGAGCACTAATAAACTACAATGAAATGAAAATCAAATTATGAAAAAAAATAAAATTTCAAAATAACTATTATTAGATGTAATAAACATTAAGAAAACACTATGGTTTAACTTACAAAAATATTTTATGTTGTCATCCATCATTTCTCTTAATGAACATGTGCCTCTCAAAAACCAAATCTCGTTAAAATTTATGATTGTGGATGACATGTAAATGTTGACAGAGGAATCACAAAAGCAATGAGGAATCACAAAGGAAATAACCAAGTAAACCCCAATTTTTTAATTATATATAGAAAACACTACATTAAACTATTTTTTAGAATTTTCTATACACTTATATATATTCTACCTTTTCTGGATTTGAAAATATAATATTCTAAGAGGAAAAAATATTGAAACATATTTTTAACCTCTAAATCCCCTACGTGTAATAAATAATTTTATATAAAAAAAGAGAGAAAGATGCAATTTAATTTAATTAGACAATAAAATAATATAATAGCAAATGAAAAAGGCCACACCCTCTTCATAAACAACAAATAAACAAAACCTATCTCTCCACAAAAAAAAATAGCTAATCTATCTATATTATATATTTATAAATTTAGCAAGTTTATTGTTTAAAAAAATTGTTTAATAGAAAAATTACTCAATGAAAATTATAAAAAAAAATATTAGAGAAAATTTAATTCATGAAGGGTGATTTCTTTGATGCCAATTTAAGTTTTGAGAGTATACTTGATTGTGTGCATATCTACATTTGAAAATGAGTTGGCTTTACCTAGAATAAATTTCTTAAATAGCTTGTGAGAGAGTGTTGAGGCTCTAAAGAACCCCCTCTACCTATGAGAAGTTAAAGTGGGAAGATGTCCCACTAGAGATAGAAGTAGAAAGGGGAGGGAATTGTAGAATTGGATGCCAATTTAAGTTAATTATTATAGATAAATTGTGAGAGTGTTAAGCCTCTAAAGCACCCCCTCTATCTATGAGGAGCTAAAGTGGGAAGATGCCCTAGTAGATATAGAAGTAGAAAGGGGAGGGTAGTGTAGAATTGTTTGTGATCATTGAAAGTGTGAAGCAATTTGAGAGACTTAGGAGAACAAGGAACCCATTGTGGTTTATTTTCATTTTTTGGGGGGGATGTGCATAAAAGATGTAAACTCTTACTACATTCTTTGATTGCTAGTATTGCTACATTATTTGATTGTTAGTATTTGGTTGGGAGTGTAAATAAAACATAGATCCATTGAGTGTAAGTGTAAATATCACAATGATCCATTCGGGACCATGATAGTTCCTAGGTCACACAAGAGCTGAGCCAAACCCTCTTAGATCCGGTGCTTTCACCAACTAGGCTACCAATGGATCTCTTATCCCCCTTATCCTAGAAATTTTGCGAATATTCAAACTTGAAACTCCAACTCTCAACATTAAATAAATTAAAAAAGGTCAAAAGGCTAACTAAAACAAACATTGAGCAGAAAACTAAAAGTGGAGAAATAAAACCACATGCTACAAAGTGCCTAATTGTTGTATTGATAAAAAACCCCAACTCATTGTAGTATTGATAATAAACCCAAACATCAATAAAAATATACGGACTTTAACTCTAAACTATAATAAATCAATTTGTATAAATATAATATGTAGAATGATGAAAAAAATAAGAATGATTAATTCCTAATTTGTATAATTATTTTGTATAGCTATAAAAGTATTCTTATGGATTTTAACTCTAAACGATAATATGTTGAATCATAAGAAAAGTAAAAATGATTAATTCTTAATTTGTATAATTATTTTGTATAGTTATAATATGTTGAGTCATGAAAAATAGAAGATATTAACTCCTAATTTATATAATTATAATATATAAAATTATAAAAAAAATACGAATAATTAATATTCATTTATATAATTATAATAAACTATGAGAAATAAAAATAATTAACCCATACATATTAACTCTTTTATGAACATTTGAATTGTGGATTTATAATGTGTCGAATCATGAAATATGAGGATTTATAATGTGTTGAATCATGAAAAATGAGAATATTAACCGTAGATTAGGCTTTCCATACCCTTCCATTAGTATTTGATTCTTGAACCCCATATTAGGCCTTCCATAACTCTCCTTTGGTGGTTGAAAGAGGGTTTTAAGCTTATTTCCCTCATTATCTCATTGATTGTTACATGGCCAAGTAACAATAATAAAATCCTCCTCCTAATTTCTTTGAGATAAAAACCATTGTTAATTAAATTATAATAACATATATTTTTTTATAATTAAAAGATATTAAATAAGTTAATAACTATTTCTAAAATAATTAATTTTAATTTTAATTTTAATTTTTTAGTTTTTTCGGATAAAAATCATGATTCTAATTAAAAATATTAAAACATTAAATAATAAAAAAATATTTTTCTTTTTATTAAAATATATTAAATAACTATTATTAAAATAATTAATTTAATTTTATAAATCGAATTAGATAAAACTGTTGAAAAACGGGATAAAAAACATGGTTTTAATTAAAAAATATCAAAACATCAAATAATAAAAAAATTAATTTTCTTTATGAATAAAAGATATTAAATAATTAATTTAATTCTATAAATCGAAGTAGATAAAACTGTTGAAAAAACGGCCATCAAACGGATGCATAACAAGTGGCATCGAACGTCATGAAATTTGTTATGCAGCTGCCATTAAAGCAACGTCATGCATAACGAGTGGCATCGGACGTCATGAAAGTTTATAGTTTAGGTTTTTCCTTCAGGTTACATCAGGTTACAGTTCAGTTTATAGTTTAGGTTTAGATTATTAGTGGGAAACACTAGCACGGGGCGGCTGTACATGCACGGCATTGACCTCATATGGCTGTACATGCACGGCGGCATTGACCTCATGATTTCATAAACGACCAAATACAGGCACTACTTTCTGATCAATATATTCAATTCCGTCTGGGCAGTCCTGCTAATCCTGGTTCATGAATCCTCACCAGTACCACCATCGGGCTCCCTTGCGCGCCTGGATTCAGCAACATCTTGGAGAGGTATAATTAATTTTTAAAATAACTTATTTTTTGTTTTCAGGAACAAAACCATTGTATTGATATTTTGAATTCTAAATTTCGAATCTATATCAAGATTCATCTTCAGAATTTAAATACTGAAACTTACAAAAGATGGAAAAACCTAGGAACAATTTGATAAAGCATACTTCCTAAGTTTTCCACCGTTTCAGTATTTATCTCTTCTCTTCTTTCTCCTTTTGTTACGAGGCTTATAAAAACTGAAAATACTGAAGATGGATCCTTATTAATCAAGTTAGTTTTTGCTATATACAGTACTCCGTCTACTGTGGTTTCTCCGAATCTTCCTGAAAACAATCCTTCTCCACAGAAATCTTATTGTTCAAGTTAGTTTTTGCTTCCTGAAAACAATCCTTCTCCACAGAAATCTTATTGTTCAAGTTAGTTTTTGCTATATACAGTACTCCGTCGTTTTTCTTTTCTTCCTTMCCATTGATCGTCTCGAATGGCCGAGACTTGTTCTTGTTTCAGTAGAGTAGATAACAGTGAAGTGTCMTCGGTTTATTCTACCATAASGAGAGGAATCTCATACTTATAYGTAGTTAAACGCTGAATTCATAGTCTAGAATTRAATTATTTTTTATTATTTAATTTGTATTGTATCTTTCATAGGCCATGGAAGAACTGAAGCAGCTCTTATCCGGGTCGTTTCTGGAGCTGGAACGAGCTGAAGCAAGGCTGCTTCACCTCCAAGAGATCTTGACAGCGATTATCAGAGAACGAGACGAAGCGCGAGAGCAGCTGTTGAAACTCCAGKCMGAATATTGCAAGATGGTAACGAATACACAGCAACATGTTGTCATGKCTAKAGATCGATCCGAGTGGSCCAACACCAAGCTGGCTGGCGAGGACCTTAATGTGGACCCTTATTCGACCTTGCTTTACGATTCCTCTTCTCATTCTCCTCCAGACCAATTTTGCTGGAATTCGATTCCGGCCCACCTTTCCGACCTCCGACCAGAAGTCGACCTGCACCGACCTCCGACTTCATATTCAAAGTTCGAGTGTTCGAATCTCTTGGAGTTAAACGATCAACCGTTTTGTCACCAGAACGAGCAGCAACTAAGTTCAGTCGAACAGCAACAGTCAGAGAAGCTGCAGCAGATCGAATCCCATCTCCTCGCCTCTCCTCCTTCCATTCTCGGCTGCACCCCAACAGCCATGGCAGCCCATCTGCCAGAGTCACCTGAGGCCGACCTTGAGGTGAGGCCGGGCGCCTTGCCCGAGAGAGGTAAGCTGTTGCAGGCCGTCATGGAGGCCGGACCACTGTTACAGACGCTGCTGTTGACAGGCACGCTGCCTCAGTGGAGACACCCACCCCCCGCCCTGGATTCTGTGGAGATCCCCGGAATATCTGTGTCCTCGTTGCCTAATTTTCCACTCCCCATCGGTCCACTGGTACATCATGTGCCCTCTCCGCAAGGCCCCGCTGATTCTCTTCAGGTGAAGTCTGCTGTCTCCTCTTCTTATCACAGCCTCCGCCCACGTACCAGAATTAACAAACCCCCGACTGCTGCACTTATCAATTCTCCGCAATCCGGCTCGGCAGCCGCATCAAGCTCCTCCAAATTGTTGTTAGCCCCAGCGCTTAACTCACTGAACTCTGCCATCACAAGAGGCCCTACTTTAAAGTTTGTCAAGATGCACTGAACAAGTTATAATAATCTGTTTCATTAGGTTAAGTTATTATTTCGTCAATCTAAACTATGGCAAATTCATTATATTTGTATGGTTAATGTATGGTGTAGTCTTCCCATCAACAAAACATACTACTCTATTCGAAAATTGGTTAGGTCTGCTTCATCGAATATTGCGAAAATTGGTTAGGTCTGCTTCATCGAATATTGCTTGGTCTCTTTCAATGAAGTGATATTTGGATAAACTAGAAAAGAAAGAATTTTATATGTTGTAGATCTGTTATATAAAGTCTAGTTATAAAAGCTTTCATTTTAAGATATTTGGATAAACTTGAAAACAAAGAAGTTTATATGTTTTAGATCTGTTATATAAACTCTAGTTATAAAAACTTTTATTTTAGGTTGTAAGACATAGTTTTCAGATCTGTTATATAAACTCTATTTTTTATAAAAGCTTTCATTTTAGGTTGGAAAAAATAAATTTCAGATCTGTTATATAAATTTTAGTGTTTATAATATTATTATAAAAGATTTATATTAGGTTCGAAGACATAAATTTCAAAAATATATTATTATAAAAGCTTTCATTTTAGGTATTTTAGGTTGGAAGACATAAATTTCACTAGTTGAGTGAAGAGAATCCACACTTATAAGAATTATGAAACTTAAAAGTGGTTTGCTTTTGTGAATGGACTAGAAAAGCTGAGTTATGGTTAAAGTTATGCTTACATCAAAGTTATTTGTTTCATTCACCAATATTGTAACTAGTCACTATGGATTTTTAAGGTTGTATATGTTTTAAATTTCTAATTCTAATTGAATGTTGCATAATGTAAAAACTTTAACCCTAACTTTAATTGGTATGAGGCACTTTAAATTTTAATAGCAATATTCTTTTGTGTCGATAATGGGTAGTGTAACACTCAATCTTTGTATTCTTTGTATTGTGTAGAAGATACATGGTATTCTTTGAAACCACAAAATTTCCACTTCTCTTTCTTGTATACTTTTGTATAACAAGTTTATCCATCCAATTAGGTTGAATTCATCATTCTAGAGTTTTGATACCATAATTTGCTCATTTCCTCATGCAAACACAAGTAATCAATCATAGATATAGAAGTAGACATCTACATACAAATGGAGAATCACTTCCTAACATAACCACATTAATTCTAACACTATTTTTATGGAAATTAATCACCAACTAGCTACAAACAAGGATGTTTCACCCAACCATAGGCTCGATGTCACCCTTAATATTTTTACAATAGGGACACCCCTACACTGAGGTTGTGAGTCCACAAAGAAGAAATTATCTATGGATACCTCTATTCCTCTCAAGTGAATTTAACCTTTTAATGAATTTTAAAATCCACTTACCTCATGCTTGCACAAAAAGAATATGTCAATAGTCACGAAAAAAACTTAGCATTGGCATAGTTCACAATGGTATAGAAATGATTAAAAATATTAATCAAAGTATTCATTTGGTTTGCATAGGTCTCCAATTGGTTTCCATCAATCCAGCCCAAGTATCTAGCTTCATTTGGTTTGCATGCATCAGAGTGGTGACCTAGGTTCGCTCCATGTTTGTGCTTACTTATTCTCATGGAGGAGGTTTTTGATGGAGGTTTCAAGGGAGATGTTGATGGATTTGGATATGGATATGTTGACTATGGATTTTGGGGGTATTGGTACATGTTTGGGTTTGTGGTGTTGCTTCAATACTACCCAGAAATGGCTCATATGATTCATTTGATAGTTATGTTGCTAGGTATTGAAGTAGCAATTATATTATTCATAGAGTTCATTTGGTAACACTATTGTTTATAATTAGATTTAAGAATCACCCTTAAGTATAACCATTAGTTGTCTAATGAAACTTCTTCACTTTTAAACTTATGGTGCAGTCTAGTTCTCACAAAATCTAAAACCTAAATTAAAACTATGTTTAAGTCCTCATGGTGGGTTTTGACATCCTCATATATAGAGTTATGATGCATAGACAAACTATTAGGTCCTAATGTGATTGGTCTTTTCCTTTGATATTCTCTTTCATTATGTGTGTTTTAGTAACCATTTGAAATATAAACGATAAAAGTGTGGAGACAAACCCTTTTGAATATTGGGAATGATAGACATGATTTTAAGTTTGATCAAAGCTACTACATATAAACAATTAAAACATACAACACATAAGAGTGTAATTCAATTCCCACTTGATGTGAAAATTTAATTTTATGGTAAATTGTAGGGTAAAATTGATTTTAGGGTAAAAATACATGAGGAGAATAAGAACATCTCTCCAACTCATGAGAGGTATATACAAAATACCTAAGTCTTCATGAAAATTGATACTGTTTGAGGTCTATTAAAAAATCTCACCTTTGTGAAAATAATTAGATTTGGGATTTATTAAAATAATCTCAATTTAATGGAAATGAACAATTTTAATGTTTTTGGTTGGGATTGAGATAACTCTCAAAGTGGGTTTTTCCTTCTAAAGATTTTCCTACACAAACACAATGTTCTTTGTCTTTGGATGTTCTCTTGTTTAATTATATATCCATTAAGACATCAAAATCTTGATATGGTAAGAAGACACTATTTAAAAATTTAATGGTGTCTTATTAAATTCATAAAAGTGATGTACTAATGTAGCTTGCACTGGGATTGAAGTCTCAAAATTGACATGATATTAAGCCTTCAATCATACATTAGGCCTTGTCCTAGATTATGTAATATTTAAGCATAATGTAATGAGCCTTAGGGATGAGCAAACTAAAATAATATGAGTTTTCTAAAAGGAACTACTTAATATTCAAGAAAATTATCTGAAAACATAAACCGTTAAAGTAGGAAACTTCACAATGGATGTGCTACTTAAAGGAAATATATTCAATATTAATTGAATTTGGTGGAATCCGCAACCAACGGTTCTCATACTCGCGTGAATTTAGAATAATCTCAAGGTGCATCTACACACCTCTATAACCTCTAGGTGCGTCTACACAACCGGCAAGCATGGGCCACGCGTAAATTGGGGTGAGAATCGAACTTGAGACCTCCTTTGCATAATTTCTTCAATTTACATGGCACTTATGAGTCGGTGTACACCCCTGCAAGCATATTATTTATAGATGTGAAGAAAATTAATAAAGTGTAAAATCATAGATATTAGACATTTCAAAACATGAATCCCAATTTCATTAAATTTGGATTAATAAGGAATAATATTGACTAAGAAATTGTGAAATTTAATTCTAAAAGTGTGAATGTAAGTCTTTATAAAGTGCAAAATAGGATTATGAAATTGTAAATATTGGTTTTCAAAAGTGTAAATTTCAATTACAAACGTATGAATTTTGAGTAATTCCCTATCCAAAAAGTGTGAATCTTAAATTCCAAAAGTCTCAATTTCAATTTTATTTTTTTTGTGAAATTTGATTCCAAAAGTGTCAGTTTTATTGCTTCATTCCATACCTCTTTTTCATATGGACATTGTACAAATAAACAGTTTATTAACTCTCCATCCTTTTTACACATTATACACCATGTTGGCCGATGGCATTTTTGTTTTTTACCATTATCCTAATTAAGGATTTTTTTAGACATCCTAAATTTTGAGAGCACATCACGACTCCTATATTTTTCCCCACCACCATTTTTTATTTCCTAATTCTTCCTCTTCCATTTTTGTTGCATATCCCAATTTAGTTGTGTGAACCACCAAGATTTTGTTCTTTGAGCATTTCAATTCATATTCATCCTCTAATTTTAAGGCACTATGTTTGAATACTAAATTTGTGAATTCTAAATTATTTGTATTCCAAAAGTTATATTTTGATTATGAAAGTGTCAATTCCAATTCCTAGAGTCTTTATTTTAGAATCCAAAAGCATCAATTTAATTATGAAATGGTGAAATTTGATTCCAAAAGTGTTGAAATAAAATTGCTACAATGTGTATTTAGATTTCAATATCTTGAATTAGAATCAGATTATTTTCTAATGTATATATTAAATCTAAATATAAGAATAATATAATGAACAATTTATGTTTGTATTTCAATGCATAATCTCACTATGATAGACATTGATAAACATATATGTATTGAAAAGATGCAAAAAAATAATTTAAACAAGTGTTGATGATAGCCATTGCATTGCAGAGTTGTACTTTTTCAAATCAATTTAAGGAAACATACAACAATATTCCATATAAAAAAAATGATAACTGTGAGGCAGTGTGTGTTAACAACTTCCTCACCTTAGCTCCAAAACACTATAGCTTGTTTATTGCATAAAATTTGTTCACAATACCAACATCAAAAGCTAGAAGAAAAGAGATGAATTTTACTTTAATACATTTCCCTCATGTAATAGTTATTAATTAAAATAAGTAAAATCATTATGTAAAAGTCAAATTGAGATATGAACTAAATGAAATATTTAAATTTTGTATGATATGTGGCTCTAATATCATATTAGGGAATACAAAAAACATGTAGCTACAAATTACATAAAAAGAACAAGCATGTATGATGAACCTAACACTACTTATATTCCACACATTAAACCTACTTATATATACAAAAATTAGATAGATAAAAAGAACAAGCATGTATGATGAACCTAACACTACTTATATTCCACACATTAAACCTACTTATATGTACAAAAATTAGATAGATGAAATATTCCCTTGGACTATGAACCCTTCAACTTATAAAAATATCTACGAGTAGAAGGGAAACTATAAATGATTATATGTTTCACTATTCAACCATATTTGCAAATCAAACAAAATTGAAATTATGAGCTACTTGACTATACAATTATATTTACAAATGAAATGAAAGTAAAACTAGGATCAAAACCATAACTATGTTTCTTTTCCCATTCCCTTTCTCTTGTTACTCAAATATTTCCTTTCATATCTTGAAAGTAATTGTTGGAAACTAAATTCAAATCCAACAAAAATCTTGTTTTTGTTATTATCCTTTCTCTCCTACTAATTCTTTTGCATCTTGTATGTTTGCATGAAATTCTTTAGACTAATTAATGCTAAAAAAAGATGTATATAACTTGATAACTATTCTAAATTAATCTGCCAATTCCATTGTTGAATATAAAAAAAGATTTGAAGTTTATAGGGATGGGTTTACCTTCCACTCAGAATAATCAATGAAGAATACAAATTGCAAATCATTTATGCCTCTTAACCTATATTTATTGGTTGGAGCAACCTTGGGAGCATGCATAACACAAACTATGTAGTATGGTTTCAATAAACATAAATTCAATAATCATGACCTAGTATCATAGAACAAAATTGTCCTTTCACCATCATAAACAATATAAGAGAAATCAAATATCAAACAATAAATTGATATTTTGAGTTCCAATACACACACACACACACACACACACACTCCAAAGTTCAACTCCAATCCATCGCTCAGGTAGACCTAGAAAACAACAACAACAACAACAACATAATTTAAAATTTAAAAAATTTAAACAAAACACATCTACAAATTTCAAATAAATGTACACACATTGTTTTAGATAAATAAAACAAATTGTGATTAAAGAAAAATTGACATACCAAAAGTGTTGAAGTTTCATCTTTCAACATCCTTGTGCTCATTTTCCACCAATAATGTAAACATCATTGTAACAATAAAAAGAAAAACCAATAACACATATTAGCATATACTTTATTAGCAAATATTTTAAAGATATTTAAATTTATTAAATAAGAATTGAGAAAGAATATCATACCCAAGAAGCATCAAGATTAACATAACCATGAGAG
>ML804707.1:558731-578490 GCA_009831015.1 Picea engelmannii
ACCAAGGTAGTAAAAACATCCTGTCATATAACTCAATGCATCATAATGAAAGAAAAGTTTTATCATATAATCCAGATCACTTGCGAGCAAGTGTCCTCAAAGAATAAGCTAGGTAAGTGCGCCAGAGCGGGATGTTACAACAAACCACTACAAGTCATGATGGGGGCATTGATATTGTTGAGAATCCTAGACGAATAGGATGTAATCCCAAGTTCCCTTGTGATATTTTCAAAGGAGATCAACTTACTTATTTGGGCTCTTCTATTTCCATGGTACACAGAGCATGGTCCTTGTCTGAAGGACCTTCTAGTTTTGAGTAATATTCAATTTCCCATCAATCTAATCAATTCTTGGTTGATGAAATTATTGTGTCGATATCATATTCAGATGATACCAGTCTTGTTTTGGGGGGTGATGCATCTCTTGACCATTTTGTCTCACAACGTATTCAACCAATGGTTGAGGAAGTGGTCGCGTCGATGCAATATTCAGTTTATCCCACTCTTCTATTGGAGAGTGATTAGTCTTCCAAATTGGTTGATCTGATGCAATATTAGATTGATCCCACTCTTTTTTTAGGGAGTGATGCATCTTTCGTCTACATCTTTAGCGTTTCCAGTTCAGTAACTTCGAAATAAGGGGGCATTCCACTCTCTTCAAGTACGCTCCCTCCAAGTCCTAGGATGGTTTCCTTTGATTGGACTAATCTTGTGGTTCCTCTCCTTCCTTCTTCTACACCTTTTGAGATAACGGTTCTAGTTGAACCTATTTTGAAAGGAATTCTTCGATGTATCGTATATGAAGGATCCTCTGCAATTATTGTATCGTCTTCAACTTGGAAAGATTTGGGTTCTCCCAAGATTGTGTTAGCTACCAGTGATTTGTTGTATTTTGATAAAAGAGCTCATGAATGTCAAGATATTCTTCCTTAGTTTCTTATCACCTTAGGTGGGAAGACTATTCTGGTCGATATGTTAGTGGTGTCATACCCTTTAGAATTAATATGCTTGTTGGACATGATTATGTTTATCCGATGAATGTCATGATGTCTACGCTCATTCGTGTGATGCATATCCATCAAAACTGAAGCATTGTCACTATTGATCAACTTTCATTTGATAATCACCATCCTAGTTTGACTTCATCCCAGTGTTCTCCTTTGTATGTTCCTAGTGTTTGAGTAGAATCTTTCCCACCACGGATGAATTATGTGGTGTCTTATCCTTGATGTTCAATTTCTCCCAGGATGGGATTTTTATAGTTATGTTCACCTTCTCAAGACAAGGTCTCGACAATTGATCAGGTGTTTTATCCAATGGGGGCATGGGAGCCCTTTCTTCCCCCTATTGGCTTGAGTAATTTGGTGTTTCCTTTTGAGTCTCATATTACTATTTGTGAGACCAAAGGCCATGGTATTTATGTGTTTTTGAGCTTCGTGTTCATGGATGTTGAGTTTCCTTCAGATGAGGCCATCCTTGAAGCTATGATTATGGATCCTTGACCTCTTCTTGAACTGAAATATTTACTGGTTGGTTACCAACGAAACCCTTGGCTTGATGCTAACAATGGGATATTCCTAGAGAACTAACATGCATAAGCCACAAGGTTGTGCAGTCCTATGTACATATTGTACTTTTAGCATTTATAGTTTTCAAGTTCTATGTCCCTTCAAACATATTTTTATCATAGGTTTCTATATTGGACTTACTAAGTTCTCGGTAAGTGTTCTTGGTCTTATATAAAAGACTTTGGAGACATTTTGTTTGTCACCTTCTTGTTCCATGTTGATCCATTCTGATAGGTAATGATCTCGAAACTAGAATATAGGTTATATTTTCCCCTCGGATTTTTGCGTTATCCATTTCCTTTTTCATTTTTTCGTCAGATCGACCCCACTGAGTTGTGACATAGAACTTTCTCTATAATTTAGAAGCATGGTAATTCATGTGGTAGAGAATACCATTCATGGTTTCCCTGGTTAGAACCTTGTTCGTAGTTTGGTTCCCATGCTAAAGTACTTTCATAGGGTTAGGAGTCTTGTTTAGTCCCTTCATGAATTTTCATTGAATTTGCATATATTCCTCTCAATATTTTTATGTCCATTACTATTATAGTCCAAAATTCCTTATCTATGCATACAAGACATCGACCCTTCCATTTGCATACTTTGCCAAAATATTGCTAAGGGTTATTTTAAAAAAAACAAATTTTGGATAGTGCATGTGCCCTACTAAACTAATAACCCATGCACACACACATGGTGCATGATAGTTATCCCACGTAAAAATGGGTGTTGCATTCTAGTTACCCCACGTGTACCTCCAAAAGTTGAAAAAAATATAAAATTGCATGGAATTCGGTGAAGTTTATGGGCTATGGAGGGTTTCCTAACCATTTTACCACTTGTATCTCATCCCCAAACCAAATAACCATATTTTTCTCATATAAAAAGAGGTCTTGGGGAGTCATTTATTAACATGAGAAAGAGAATAAGAAAACTCTTCCAAAATACATTCCCTTTCTTAGCCCAAGATTTGCATCTCATTCTAATTATTATCTGCAACCTTCCCCTCCATCCTTTCTCTTTAGCAACCCTTTCTCTTTACCTTGGTGATATGTTGGTTTTGAGAAGCTAATGTGGGATTGAATCACTTGGAGCCATGATAGTGGAGCCTATACTTGGTTCATGGAGTGGTTTCCAACAACCGTTCTAATCCTTTTTATCTTGAAATTGAATAAAAGAGTTCATCCTTGTCCCAAAACCCTATGTTTACATGCTTTTGTTAATTTATGCATTTATATCTATGTATAAACTTTTAAAGTGATAAGTGTATATTGAATATGTTGTTGCATTGTATTCCTAACCTTTTTTAGGTCGTGTTTGGGAGGAGACCCATGATCTTGGAGGCGATAACAAGCAAAAGAGGTGAACACCAACCGCAAGGACTAAATGTGCATTAATTAACTCTCTTTCCTTTCTCTCCCATCACTTCGTTTAGTTGGTTTTGGGGTATATTAAGGGTAGATCAATATTTTAAGGGAGTTATCGCTCTTCCTTTACCTTAGACCCAGTATAGGGGAATTTTCCCCATAGAAGAATTGACAACTCCACGAGAGAGTCTTTTTAGGGTCTTAGCAGGAGATTTTGTTTTGATTTGATTTTGAGTTTCTTTTTGAGTTTTCTGAGTGTTCTAAGTCAAGTTGGTCTTTGGTCACCTTCCAGGTGCCTACCAGCTTCCCTTTCCCACTTTCCTGTCCAAACTTTTAATTTTTGAAAATTTGCAGAGCTATATGTGCCATGTTCTCTATATAGCATGTGTACATACACATTCTGCATTATATACAACTTACGTACATATGCATGTTGGTTGTGCATAGCACGCGTCTCTGTTTTTTTGGAAAAATAGTTCAAAAATATTTTCCTTTTTCTACAGGAAACTTGTGGTTCCCACGTCTTCGTGACTTCCAGAAGCTTGTGTTGTTTGGGGTTTAGACAATTTCTAGGCTCAAATTGTTTATGAAATAAAAAATAAATCCTCTTGTCTCTCTGGGTTTCCAAGCATTTTTGGCTTATTTTTATCTTGAATTTTAATAAAAATGATTTGCATTTAAAAAACAAAAATTACCCCTCATCGCCTGGGGGGGACCATGAATCATGTATTATGCAGTTTCTTTTAGCATATTTTGTTATTTCTACTTTGATTGGAAGAAAATAAAAAGAAAACCTAGTTTTTTTGGTCTCTTTCTTTCTTTTCATTTTATGTGCATTGTTATTTGAAAAAGAAAAAAGAATTGGGATAGGGTTGTGTTTTCTTCTCATCTTGAAAGAATTTCAAAAGAAAAATAAGAAAGAAAATCCTTTCATTTTCTCTTTTGTTTCACTCAAAAGTTGCATTCTGCATCTTGCATGGAAAGGAGAAAAGATTGCATTTTTAGGTTTGGAGGACTGTTCATGATTTTTTCATGAAGTTCTTTTTCAATTGTAAAATTAGAGTAAATTCTTCTTCACCAGTGTTTTAATACGTTTCATTTTTTCAAGAGTCTTAAACAACATAAGTTTCACTTTCGTTCCTTGAATAAGAAAATCCCCTAAAATGAATGCGCTAATCTAAAATATAGTAGTAACACTTTTTATAGGGTTCACCAATAACTTATATTAGGGCCTTGGTTTAGGTGTGGAGAGGTAAGCTCTCCAAAGCCAACTAAAAATTAACTAGATATTTGTGCTAGGGTGTGAAAAATCCACTTTGTAATTACTCAATCCGAGAAGCTCCTCTTACAAAGGATTCAAACATGAGTTTGTGTGGAGGATGGCGATGGAGATATCCACTCCTGATTCTGATAAAGCATTTGGGAGAGTGTGTATGGGGGGTGAATCTTGTAGCATTATTGGCCCAACTGGTGTAAGACCTATGAGACACTTTGATCCATCTAAGGTACTCTAAGAGTGATTCTGGCCCTGTTGTGTTTCAAGCCTCAATAGGAACTTTGGTCTTAGTTATCCTGCCCATACACTCGCCAAAATATCGATTGTACCCCTCTGTTTGTTGATTACAAGTTGGTGGCCTAGTTTCCATTATATAGGTTGACACACAGGTGACTGCGAGGGGTGTATCGTGTTACTTGAGATAGAATCTGTATTCTCTAGGTGATTCCTGAAGATACCGTTGGTCGAAGGTATGGGTAACTTCTTGTCCTCGACAATCATTTTCCTTTGTGAATACTTTGGACGATCATGACTTCATCTCCCTAGTTCAGAAGAATCTAGAAGGATAGTTTGTTTAGTTTGTATCTTTCTAGTATTTTCTTGTTAATGGTCTTCTCTATGCTCCCTAGTTTTCCATAGCAATTTATTCAATCATTTCTTTGGGTATTTGACCTAAGGTGGTTTACCGCCCACTCCACTGATCGTGAAGACTTTTCAGTCTTCTTCTTATAAATGTGGAGTCGTCTCCTTATAGGTGTATTTTTTATAACACTAGTTTGCCTCAGTCAGTGTGTGAGGCTTTTAAGAACTTAAAAAATCCTGCAAGGGGAGAGCCTATGCATAATATACTCATGGCCCATGTTCCTGATGATACCAAGAAAAGAACCCATTCGCAAAGGAATTATTTTTCTTTTCGTTTCTTTGGAAATGTTGGTGTCCCTTTGATGGCCACTTTGTACATTCTTGCGTTAAATGTGGGACTACCAGTTTGGTTGGGTACCATTCCAAATGTCCCTAATTCTCTTGATAATTCACAGTTAAGCACCTTATGTCATGGGCATCATGTTGATTTTCCTTTGTCAACAAATTATTCTCCTCCTCCTTCTTCCTTCTTTGGTGAAAGTCTAGCTACTAGTAACTAGAAGTCTAAACAAAATAGAAAGAGGAAGAAGAAGAAGAAGAAATCAACAACCTATGTGAGTCATGTTGGAGATAGGTCATCATCCTCTGCAAGTCATGTTGAATAAAAACACTGAGCCTCTGCAAGTCATGCTGGGGGAAAGCACGAAGCCTCTACAAGTCATGTTGCGGGAAAAATTCCAGTCACTGCAAATAATACTAGAAATAGGTTAGTAGCCTCTAAAATTCATGTTATCGACCAATCACCAACCTCTACAGATCATGTTGGAGATGTGAAACCAATCACTAGAAGTCATTTTTGGGGCACGAACCTAGTCCCTGCGATTCATACTAGAGTTCAACAACCAACCTCTACTAATCATGTTGGAGAGTTGTCAACAACCTCTGTGATGCATGTTGAGGACAAGAAGCCAACCACTTCTAGTCATGTTGGGGGCATTGATTCTATTGAGAAACCTATATGGATAGGATGTAAGACTAAGTTCCCTTGTAAACTTTTGAAGGGATATCATATTACGCATTTATGCCTTGGCCTTCTAGACACACGAATATTGTGGTCCCTGTATTAAAGATATTCTGATTCTAAGTCTTCTGAGGTTTCCTTCAAACCTATTCAGTCAGTGGTTGAGGAAGTGGTCATGCCAATGCAATCTTCTGTTGATCACACTCTTCTCTTAGAGAGTGTCAAGTCTACCAAAGTGGTCATGTCGATGCAATCTTTGGATGATCCCACTCTTCTCTTGGGGAGTGATGTGTCTATCGACTATGTCCTTATCATTTCCAATTTAGTACTTTTAGAACAAGGGCACATTCTGCTCATTTCGAGCACATCGCCCCAAGTCCTAGGATGGTTTCCTTTGATTGGAATGACCTTGTTGATCCTTTCCTTCCTTCTTATGCACCTTTTAAAATAAGGGTTGAAGTTAATTCAAAAAATAATTACTGATGTATTGTGGATGAAGAAGCCTCCACAAGTATTTTATCCTCCTTGGCTTGGAAAGATTTGGGTTCTCCTGAGCTTGTGTCTACTTCGCATAAGTTGTTGTATTTTGACATACGTCCTAGTGAATATTTGGGGGTTCTTTCTCAGTTTCCTATCTCGTTAGGTGGGAAGACTATGCTTATCAATTTTATAATGGTGCAAGGCCCATTAGATTTCAATTTGATTATTGGGAGTGATTATGTATATGTTATGAATGTTTTGGTGTCTCCACTCTTCTAGGTGATGCATTTACCTCATAATGGAAGCATTGTCACTATCGACCAACTGGCATCTGATAATCACCATCCTAATTCGATGTTATTTTAGGATTCCCCTTTATATGTTCCTAGTGTTCATGTAGACTCTACCCCACCATAGGTTAATTATGTGGCATTTTATCCTTGATTTTAAATTTCTTCTGAGAAGGAACCTATGTAATCATTTTTTCCTTCTCGAGACATGGTCTCAGAAATTGATCAATATTTTTATCCAATAGGGGCATGGGATCCCTTGCTTCCCCCTCTTGGTCCAAGGAATCTTAGGTTTCCTTTTCAGTCTAATCTCATTGTTTGTAGATCCTCAAACCCTCATAATTATGATGCTTCGTTGATAGACTCTGTTAGTGTTGTCCAGAACCTCCATCGTCATATGAAATATAGTCAATTTTCTTCACCCTTTGGTACTATCGATCCTCTGTGTTCATATGATTTATTGGAAATTAAATTTCCTTTGGATGAGGCTATCCGTGAAGCCATGAATATGGTTTCTATACCATTGGAAAACTTACAAGATGGTTTTTTTTTTTTTCCCTTTTGGGAGACTTTCTAGGTTTACTATTAAAGAGACTCTTGGTCAAAGCCTAGCAGTGGGCTCTACCTGAAATGGTACTCTGCATGAGGCATAAGGATGTTTAGTTCCTTGTACCATATTGTACAATCCAGGTTTGGTGTTTTAAATTTGTGTATTCAATAGAACCTCTTATTTTTATAAGTTTCTATCTATATTGGATTTATTAACTTCTGTATGTGTGTTATTGGATTTATATGCAGAATCTTGGAGACATATTTTTTTTATTTAGCCTTCCTTCCATGGGAATACTATTTGGAGCCTTGTTTTCCATCTAATTCCCATGCCGAAGTACTTCATAGGCTTGGGATTCCTTTTATTCCCTCCATGACTATGTGCTGAAGCCTCATTCTTCTTCATATTTTTATCGCCTTTACCCACGGGACTCCCCTAGAGCATGGATTGTTTCTTTTCAAGCTCATTTAAACTATGAAAGTGACATCTAATGAGAGATTATTTATTGTTTTCAATATCTTTGGATTTCTTAAGAAAATAATCCCCCATGGAGTCTTCTTTAATCCCTTTTCAGACTCTCTAAAATTTAAAATATTGTCGAGCGATCTTGTTTCCCTTCACGCTCGTCAAACTAAAAATTGAAGGCACATCTGTCTGGTGATAGTTTACCCCTTTTTTAGTCTGGAAGGTTAATTTATGAATAAAGGTATGCCCTAGCATCTTTGTTTCACTAGGACAGTATTCGCAAGCATAAGTTTAACCCTTTTTTAGGCCCGAGGATCTAAATTTTAGAAAAGGGCCATTCTCCTTGGTTTTGGTTTATCTATTTTGTGGGCCTTTGAGATTATCTACTAAAAAGGAACCCCCTCGGTGTCAATAATTAATCTCTTTTCATACTCCCTAAATATGAAAATATCGTCGAGTGAACTTGTTCCTTTCACACTCGTTAATTGGTCCAGAAAGAATATCTATTTGGCATAAGTTTAACCATTTTTGTGGTCAATAGATTATCTATGAAAAAGGTACACCTCAGGAGACATGTCTCGCTAGGAGAGTTCTCAGTCACACTCATTTAAATGGTTTTGAATAGATGTCCTTTTTGTATAAGTTTAACCATTTTTCAAGTTGACCGGTCTAATTATGAAAAAGGAACACTCTGGAGTCTTCTTTTAGTGTTTTTTAGACTCTCTAAATGTGAAAAACCATTGAGCTTACCTTCTCTGTGCTTGTAAAAATTCACATCGCATGTATCATCCTTGCATCTTTGGCCTAATGTCAACCTCATGTTTCTATTAACTGAACTTCCAAAGAATTTCTTAAATACAAGTTGTTATCACACTAAGTTGCCTTGGGTCTTTTAGTTTGTTTCCCTCTTTTACTAAGCCTTAGATTTTAATTTTTTTAATTTCACCCCTTTTAAAATTGTGTTTGTTAGGACCCCCTTGATAAATAAAGTATTGATTCATAACTTATGTTTTTATCCTCATTTGATTTTTGGACTTAGAATAGTTTATGTTCATGAATTAAAATTTGGTCTCCCTCATGATTTGTCACTAGGATCGATCCAATTCATGACTAGATTGATTTGACTGGACCATTTTCCTCATTCATGCCCTCGTATCCATGCCTTCCTATCCTTTTCTTACCTGTCCAATCATGTTTTGAAATTCAATTTGGATATAGAGACCACCCCTCAATCAGAGAATGCAAGCCCTTTATCATCCACCAGTGTTGCTAAAGAAGGTACCAGCGAGAAGAGAAAGGGAAAAGTTCCTGTTCAAGTTTCATAGGTCATCAAGAAAGTCACAAGAACTGAGGAGGAATCTTTTCATTCCCCACAGAGAGATTTTTCACCTCCTCCTCCACCAGAGTTAGAAGAAGTTCCTTCTACTACAAAAACTGTAGAAAAGAAAGGGAAGAAGCTACACTTCTCCTCTTCTCCTCCAGCAGCCAATACCAAGGGCAGGAAACCTTTCACAATATCATCAGTTCCTAAAGATGGTTTTGAAGAAAATTCCCTACCAAAATCCTCTATCCTACAAAAGATGAAGGGTAAAGGCATTGAAAATCATGTGGAGAGGAAAGAAGAAACCCCTTTGCAAAAGAATAAAGATAAAGATAGAGGTATCAAGAAGCCCAATGAGATAGAAAAGGAAATTACTATGCAGTAGGAAGAGGAGAACATGAATAATCTTGTTAAGACTGTTCATGTCACTACTCCACCTGACAGCTAGACATTCAAAAGATTAATTAGGCAACTTAGGGATGCTAGGAAGGAGGTGGCTAAGTTGAAAACATAAGCCATGTTTGACAGGGTTCTGATGAAATAAATCATGGATGGCTACAGTCACACCCATGACCTGGAAAGGTTCGTAGAAAGAAAGTTCTAGCCTCTCCATAGGCATCTCAAAAAACTTATAGGAAGAACAGAGGCTTCCAGTCTCAGAACAGGAAGTTCAAAGTAAAGTTACAACATTTTCAAGATGAAGTAGCTCAAAGAAAATTGTAGGTATTGGTTGAAGTTGTTATTGAAAAGGATACACCAGTAGCCAAGGAGAGCATAACTCCACTAAAGAATCCTATTACCACTAAAATAAAGAAGCCTGATGTGCCAAAGGAGGATCCTCCTTCTACAAGAAAGAGTGTCAGGTTAAGTGTTAGGGTAACAAAGTAGCTAGTGAAAGGTGAGCCCCATTTTTGAAGATGTTTTTTTTTGTGAGGATAATTTTTTGTTGAAACACTACCTCTGCCAACTATATAGACTTATAAGTGCTTATTTTTTAGAGTTTTGGGATTTTCGTGAAGAATTAACTCCTTCAGCAGTAAGATTGCACACATTTTGTAGCGCTATGGCGCTACAGAATAGTCTATTTTGGTGTTCCACTAGTGTGCTACCCACAGTAATGCCAAATCAACTAAAGATAATGGTGTTGATACTCAAGGTTTCTACTCACTCTACACATGTCCAAGTGGAGGTGCCATGTTTTCTATGGTGCTACCTAAAATTTTCATAGAGACACACAGTGGCGCTGCCAAAATTCGCTACCTAATATTTAGCAGAGACAGAATTTGCATAGAGATGCACCAGAGTGGCACTACCAAAATTTGCTACCTAAAATCTTGCAGAGACCAAAGTTTTCACATGGGATAGGAAGGTTTGGCACTACATTTTCTACTTGACTAGTTTTGAAATGCACTACAGAGAGTGCTACCTAAAGAGGCTACCAACAGACACCAAGAATCTAGGAGAGTCAATCTAACAAATTTTTGGATAGTTGATGATGGAGAGAACTGTAGAAACATAAGATGGAAACATAATGACAACCACATGCTCCTGAAGGACACATGGAAAACAAGGATTTGTGCAGCAAAGAGGGATCAAGTTAGTTTGAATATTGATAGGATTAGTCACCAAAACTTTCCTATTTTATAGCATAGGTTGTTAGTCAAGTTGTTGATGAAATAAATTCTTAGAAATTGTTTTTGAAGGAGGCCATCTCGTACCTCCAGTTGTTGCCTCCCTATTTTTATAAATAGATAGATGAAATGGTTTAGTAGGTTTGGATGGTTGAGCAAGGCTCCCTTATACTGTAATATTTTGATGAAGTTACTGTGAACTGGCCATGTACTTGATTTAAGACATCTTGGTTAATAGAAATCAACTTCTCTTTCAACTTTTTTTCTTCTAATGCTAAAGTGTTCATGCTCTGAATGATTCACATGAACGATAGTGATGATATTATGGTGTATGTTTGATTATTATGCTATCATGATGATTCTTTAGTGTCCTTAAGTTCTGAACTCAAGAAGATATTGTGTTAAGAATCCTTCTTCCTTAGGTTGTTTGTAGACATGATGTTTATAACAACCCTTACATTCCTCTCATTGAAGTCTCCCCTCTATTAATACTAACTCTCAATTACCGATTGAAGTTAGCCAAGACCTTGATTGCTGGTGCATTCTAGCCCTGTTTTCCGAGTTGGAACATTATCATTTTGATTCTTTTCCATTTGACCCATTAAAACACTCTTACATTCACATATAGCCTGATGGGTACAGGGCTTGCCTTCCATGCAAGCTGAAGGTGATTCCTAGTGATAACATTCTTTGCATCGTTGTCGGGGAATGATTTGAAGACTTTTCCCTAGGATTAAACGACACAACTTACTAGTTCTAAAGGTGAATTAGAACTTAGTATCTTGAAGATTGCAGCTTGCACATGGTGACTCCATTGTTTCATCTCTAGCATCTAAAGGAATACATACGAGATCAAATCCACAATTACCTTTGGTTCCATTTGAGGTTGACCCAGAGAAAATAATTAAGAAGGGAAAATATTCCTAAATCTTTTTTTATGCTGCTGCTACAAGTGCTTCTGGTCAGTTACCTGATTCCACTCTTTATACTCCAATTGTTATATCAAGTAAGCTTTATTTACCTTCTACTGAAGTACCTAAGAAACCTAATTTTGAAGATTTTTCTATTGATTACTCTTCCTTTGAAACTGATTTGAAAGAAGGAAGAATTGAAATTTTTTCTTCTCCTGACATTTAAAAGTGTTTCAGTCTTGATAGTTTTGAAGATTTCCCTAGTTTAGGTTTTTCTACCCCACTTCCTGTTAAAATTTATGCTGCCAAAATAGTGGAAACTTCATCCCCTTTACATAATTTACCATCTTCTTCCATGACTTAGCCTTCTGCTATGAAAAATGAAACCCCCCCTTCATACTTTCATTCTTCTCCTATTCTGCACACAATCAAGTCTCCTTCTCCTCCTTGTTCACCAAGAGTTCAAAACCAAATGGAAATTGTTAACCCCCCTACAAATAGGATGGATTTCATAGTGGATGGAAGATACACTCCTCTTGTCTTACCTCAGCCAGTGAATTCTCTCCCTCTTGGAGATTATTTGAATTGCATGCCCAAGTTTATTGGAGAAGAAGATACAAATGTTGAGGAACATATTGCTTCTTTCTACAGCTACGCAAATAATCAAAACATTGAAAATGAGGATGTGTGGATGAGGGTTTTCATTGAAAGCCTTTTTGGTGAGTCTAGGAAGTGGTTTAGGAGTGTAGCTCCTAGATCCATTACTGTCATTGAAGCATTAGATGAAGCCTTATTGAGACACTCAGGGGACAAAAAGGACTTTTTGTACTACATCACTTAATTTGGATCCCTAAAAAGGAAAGGAGAGTCTGTCTCTGACTTTTCTAAAAGATTTAACAAAATGTACAATAAGATTCCTGATGAGATAAAATCACTGAAACCTCTGCAAAAATTACTTATGTTAGTTCCTTTAACCCTTATTTTTACCTTCTACTGAGAGAAAGAAGAGCACCTTCCTTAGTTCATATGCAAGATGCATCCTTGGAGGTAGAATCCAACATAGTGGCATCTGATAAACTCAAAGGGAAATATGATAGGGATAGAAGAAAAAGAAGAACTGAAGCCTCAAATTTTGACTCCCATATTATTCATCCTCAAGTGGAGGAGCTCACCAAATTAGTAAAATCCCCCTCTACTGAGATAGAGAAATTAAAACTGGAAGAAAAACAGGCCTACAAAAATACTCAAAATACTTATAACAGAGGTAAATTTAGGAGACCAAATTATTCTCCCCAAATCCTTCCCAGAGATCCTATAAACAAAGGGAGAGATGATCAAAGGGTACAAGCTCCTTTACAAAACAACCTGGTTGTTGATGAAGAAGGAGAGGAGGTAGAAGTTCATCCTGAGATTCATTGTTTAGGCGACACATCCCCATCCCCACATTTCACTCAATCTTCTTATGAGCAATCCTTGATGGATATTGAAATAAATGAATTAATTAAGGGAGATAAAGAAAAATAAAGTGCTAATAGATATGATCTTAGATCCAATAAGAATGAAGAAAAAATTGGTGCTCCTAATCAGCCTACCCAAAAAGAAAATTCTACCAAGGCTGTGATAGTTAGACGTAAGGAAAAAGATACTCAAAGTCCACAAGTTTTGATCATAACTCCTACTCCTAAAACCAAAGAGATCTTGGAGTCTTATTCTTCTTTCATATTTGAGAATGAGATCCAAAAAATAAATATTCTTGTACCTTTTTTGGAATTGATAAAAATTGAAGAATTCAAAAAATATCTCTCCAAAATGTTACAGGCCAAAGCCTCTCCAAGTACCACTGATTCAGTAAATCTGCAAGATGAAAAACAAACAGTGATATTAGGTCCATTGATAGAAGATAGACATTATTCATTCCCTCCTTTCTATACATCATTGAACATTCATGATAACTTGTTGTGTAATTGTTTGATGGATTCAGGGGCATCCCACAATCTCATGCCAAAAATTGTAATGGATGAACTTGGGTTAGAAATATCAAAGACTTACCATGAATTATATTCTTTTGACTCCATGAAAGTGAAGTGTCTTGGAGTCATTAAGGATTTGGTTGTGACTCTATTTGAGCTGCCCATGAAAAGTGTACTCATAAGTATTTCTATTTTGCATGGTTCAATTATTGGTTCCAAATCATTTTTTGGGTGAGAGTAGGTAGCTATCATAGTTACCTGTCAAAAATTCTTCTACTATATTGATTGAACCAAACCTAAAAGTAAGAAATCGGAAGTCTCGCACCAGGAGAAGAATGAGGGGGAGGAATAACTAATTCCTGAACAAATAAAACACTTTATTATTATGTTTCAATTCTTTTGGTTGGAGAAAACAACCTATTATTTATTCATTCATCGAATGATAAATTACTACAAGTGAAGGAGATATACAATTAAAACAACAGAAGATCCAATATTTGAGAATCGTATCTTAGATGACTGGAAAAGTTGAAGCAAGACCAGATATGATTCGTTCGTTATGGGCAAAGCCAAAATTTTCGGAGATCGAAACAATCATCATTTCCCAACCATGGGGTGAATGAAACCCAATACATAGGGATATCATGGTGGTTGATGTTCCCCCCAAGTTCAGAATGCTCTTGTCAAGGTCTTGGATAAAACGACTTGTGGGAACCTTGCAGATGGATCTCTCATATGCTACTATTCTCGTTTTTGGGGGAGATCATAGAAGACTTTATGGGGAAGATCAATTGGATTACATCATTAGTGATGAATCAAACCCCCCAAATCATCTTGTTTTTTCTTTTGATATAGAATTGGGATCTAGCATTTTGTAGCTCACTAACGCTCCTGAAACTCCTCTTGAAATCAGAAAATAGTCTATTACCTTTTGTGAGGAGTCTCCTCTAACCACCTATTTTTGGAAGATTCTCTTTGATGGAGCCTCTCCTAAGGAAGGTGTTGGTATTGAAGTGGTCTTTGTCTCACCAGCTCAAGAGACTATATCTTTGTCCTACAAACTAGAATTTGAAACTACTAATAATGTGGTAGAGTATGAAGCTCTTGTCTTAGGACCGAGGGCTGCTAAATACATGGGGATAGAAGAGCTATCAGTTTTTGGGGATGCTAAATTAATAGTCCATCAGATTAAAAATATTTATCAAACAAAGCACCCTAGGCTTAGATCTTACAAAAATGAAGTGTGGGACTTGTTGGACAGTTTTTTCTCAGCTTTTAACATTTCATTTATTCCTAGAGAAGAGAATACCATGGTTGATTCTTTGGTTGTATCAGCAAGGAATTTCACAATTCCCATACATCCTAAAATAAAGTATGATGTAGAAGTCAAGTATAGGTCTTCTATACTGGACAATGTAAAATATTGGAAGGTGTTCGAATATGATTTAGAACTTAAAATTTTCCTCGAGACTGTTGATGAGTTTTATGCATTACACATTGATCAGGATCATGATTCAGAAATTAATCCTCATGTTGATGTTTTCCTTAATAAAATTTCTAATCATCATATTGTCACTAGTACATGCTGTAAAAATTATGACGTTCTATTTGCAGCGTAATGGACAAAACTGTCCATATTGTCAGAAAATAGAGGAAATAAAAAAAAAAATCATATTGCTCAATAACGTCAGTATTGCCATGTTGACATATCTCTTGAAACGTTAGCGTCTCTCTTGCCATGTTTCCATCTCTCTTGCCACATTTTCCACCTATTCCTCTCTCTTGCCACGTTTGTGACATAATCATCTCTCTTTCCACGTTTCTGTCCACATCCTAGAAGTCTATAATAGTATCTAATATTAGTGGAATCCAATGTAAAGATAATGACCAATCTATTGCATATAATAAATGAACAATTAATTTCAACATTCCCTAAGGCCTTCTATAATTTTAATATTAATATTACTCATAAGGTACACTATCAAGCTCGAGCAAAGTAGAGTTTTCCATTGTGAGAGCCAAGAATGTCATAACCTTATTTGAATGCATTGTAGAGTTTTCCACCACTTTTTAGGAACACCATGGCAATGAATCACCCACTAATGATAATTTATTCCTTTCATCCTCCAATGATCCACAATATGGGGACCTCATACTTCTCTATTTCCTAACCCTTTGCACCATTTTCATAGTTGGATTTATGTTTTTTCTCTTCTTTACATGGTTGTCATTATTTCTTGGGTGTAGGAATTTGAACATGTTATCATTTGGATTCAAGATCATTCACCTTCTTTTCATGGACTTATATAAGTATTTGTCCAAGCCATCATATAGGTTTAATATTTCCCTCCACATATTCATATTTAAACCTTTTTTCCAATTCAATCTCCTTAGGGTCCACCTTGGTTGGACATTGGTACTTTGACACCTATTTTAACACTTTTCCAATGTTAGAGCCTCCCTATCATGGGTAACCCCAATTTAGCACCCTTTGTAGTTTGACATACATCATGAGTGTTCCCCATATAAATGAGATCCTTTATAGTCTTAGATGGCACTTGAACCTCATTCTCTTCTCTTCTCTATTCATATCCACTCGCTTATGGGCTCCCACCTATTTTTTGTAATTTGTTGCTACACTTCACATTTTGTTTCTCGCCTATTTATTATTGCTTATACAAGACTCCAAAGCTCCAAATGAATACAAAACATTGTCATTTGAGAGGGGTCTTTCATTAAGGTGTCCATCATTTCCTGCACACTTGTTTATCTACTTGATTTTCACCCTTATGTTCCCCTGCACACTTGAGAATGGATTTTCTTACACCTTGATACTTGTCCTCTCTCATTAACATAACATATTCTTTTATTCTTTCCACTAAATATAAAGCTTGATTGTGAGTTAAAGCATAGCGACTACACTTGGTAGTTGTGGAGTTGAGTCATTAGCCATGGATTGAGGGTTTATAGAGCTCACTGCTGGTTGTCCAAGTGGTGGTGGATTTATTTACAAAGGTTTGGCATAGCCACCAGTGTTAGCTACAACACTGGCGATTGGCGTCAAGTCGTAGCCCCATCTGACAGAGGAAGAGCAATGGAGATATTCAAGGAAAGTAAATTGAATCCATGTGCTGGCAGTAAGACCAATAATTTGTACCAATGGTAGATTAGACTGTGGACTCATAGTATTAATAAAAGAAAACCATTAACTTTGCATACAAAATAGTATTGAAAACCCTCAAAGGTGATGCTGGAAAGATTAATTGAGTCATTTGGCTACTTATCTAGAAGGACTAGTACATTTGGGTCAAACAAGTCCTCCATTAACATCATCATCATTGTCGTCATCATCACCATTTTCATCGTCATCGTCATTGTCATCTTCATTGTCATTGCAATCATATATTCGTAAACCTATGACCTCTAGGGAGTAGACTAATGTTATTAACTGTTACGCCCTCAATATAATATATTAATTATATAATATATTAATTATATTATTATATAAAATATATAATATATAAAAAAAAAAGAAAAAAACAAACATATATTATAAACAAAAAAAAAAACATATATTAATTATATATATATATATATTATAAACAAAAAAAAAATTATCAAACAAAACCTTACCACTATTGAAGACCCTTGCCACCCAAATTTGAAAACCCCGAATAAACAAAACCCCACCCATGATCAGTACTGCACCCAAATTTTATAACCCACACTAAAAAAAAACTTAGCCGACCCCGATCGACAACAAGTTGGGAGAGAGGATTGTTGGGTATGTGTTATATTCTTTGCACGTGTGTGTGTGGGCGCGTCAGATATGAAAACTATGTTTGACAATCCCTCGTAGTAGTGCTCTGTTCAAGCCATGTGTGCTGGGAACTTTCCTAGGGGGTCCTAGGGGAGGGAAGGTATGTCCCCCCTGGTTACGTGTAGCATTCGGGGCAGCGCCCTGGAATTTTTTTTTTGGGCGTTTTTTTCTATTTTTAGGGGATTTTTCTATTTTTAGCGATTTACTAAAAATAATCCCGATTTTATGGATTAGGGTTTTGGTATCTACGGAATACCTAAAAACATTGTATATATTGTATAGTGAATGGTGAAATTCGATATAATGAATATAAGAAAGGTTTTCTCGACTGAGGGTTTCCGGTATAAAATCTTTGTGTACTCTTTGTATAAGCCATTGATTAAATTCTACTTTTCTTAAGAATCTATATGCATTGATTTACTTCACAGGTTTAAAACTTACAAGGAGATCACCCCATAGGTGAAAGAAGGAGCCCGCATCTCTTAACCATATCGACACTCTGTAAACAGGGCCACTTCAACGAGGCTTTAAGCGTTCTGGATATCACAGGTAAACGTTTAGACTGCTCTATGTATATTTGTCTTCTATAGGGATGTATTCAAATAAATTCCCTACTAGAGGGTAAGGTGATCCATATATTCCCACATCAAGCAGAGTGGATTTACGGGAGAAACACTTTTACACAACACACTTCTCAACGTGTATGCCAAGTGTGTCACTATGGTGGACACTCGCAAAGTATTTGACCAAATGCATGAACAAAATGCGTGCTCATGGACAGTCATGATTGTTTCTTGCATAAGGGATGGGCTTCCCGAGGAGGCATTGGCACTCTTTCACCTGATGTCAAGAACAAGTCTTCGACCCAATCACTTCACATTTGCTACTGTTCTTCCATCATGCACCAATTCAACATCACTATGGAAGGGCATGGAGATTCATACAAAAATTATAAAATACAGGTTTGAGTCTGATCTAGTTGTTGCCAATGCCCTTATAGACATGTATGCAAAATGTGGCAACATAGAGAATGCATGTGAATTGTTTGACAAAGTGATTCAACGAGATGTGGTTTCCTGGACAACGTTGATTGCAGGATATGCACATAATGGGTTGCTTGATGTGGCGAAGTCTGATTTTGAGAAGATTGATAGTACTTTTGTGGTTTTTGAGAAGGAATCTCTGTAGAAGATTATGGGGCTAGCAGCTAAAGTACTTGGTTCCTTTATTTTATTCAATTTTATTTCTTAGGGGTTTAGATTGATCTCTAATCTAATCAAACAAATTTTGTTTTTTCTTCCATTGCTATTGGTCATACATATTACATATTTGGAATAATATCTCAAACTCAATATTTAGAGTTTCTTTTTGGATGTATTTGCAGTTTCTATTACAGATCCATTACCAGATCAATTATGTTGTTCATGCTCGACATTGATGCCATCCCTTGGCTAAACTGGGTGTTGTTATTGACATTATTAAGCATAGAGCTTCTATTCCCAGCACTCGTTGGTAAGCGTGTGCCATATTTTATTTATTTTCAGAGTCTTTTAAGAAGTTTAAGATGCATTTATGTTGCTGCAAAATGTTTTAACTCATTTTTTTAAGAAACTGCAATATTGATAATAGCAACAAAATGATTGAATTAATTCTATAAATTGTCAAATTTATGAAAGCCTGTGCTTCATATTTGTGTTGTCATGGATAAGGATGTTTTCATTTATAAAGATGATACATTAGTATGTAAAGGAAAAATTTTAAACATTGTTACCATGACTTCCTTTTTGCATATTGTTACATTTTACAACAGAATTTGAGACTCTTTCTTTCAAAGCAGTTGAATAGTTATTTTATATGGAGTAAGTGAGATTCCCTCCCATAATATGTTTCTTTTAGTATAATGGTTTTATGTTAAATGACCTCCTTTGAATGACTTTTCAACTATCAAATAAATATACGATTGTTTTTTCTTGAAGTTAATAATTAACATAGAATTGTAAAGTTAATAATTATCATTGCTATATATATTCATTTTAGTCATTTTTTTGAATAGATATTCTATCGTATATCAATTACAATTTTATTATTAAAAAATGGTGCATCATGGAGAGGTATTCTATCTTTATTATTCAAGAATGTTGAGTTGTTACAAAATATTTTAATAAATTATTAAAAAACATATATATAAGTGAATTTGGCCATTAAGTTTAAAAGAAAATTTTACAAACTTAAAAAAAAAATCAAACTTTAAAAAGAAAAATTCTACAAACTTAGTCATGCCACTTACCTCATGCTTATACTCCTTATGACCTCATGTGAATCCCACTCATTCTTATACTCCATATGACCTCATGTGAATATCACTTCTTGTTTATACTTCATATCAAAAAAAAGAATTTTACCTCTTAATGAATTTTAAAATCCACTTATCTCATGCGTGCACAAAAAGAATATGTTCATAATGGTATAAAAATGTTTAAAAATATTAATCAAAGTATTCATTTGGTTTTC
>ML804707.1:586090-607683 GCA_009831015.1 Picea engelmannii
GGGGAGTGAGGGAATTGAGTCTTTTAATTATTAAAAAGAAATTAATTTTGGAGAATCATAGGGATGAGTGACACTTGGACGACGGAGAATGTTTAGAGGTTTGTCATTAAAAATTAATTAATTAATGATTTAGGAAATTAGGTCAGTCTCAAATTTCTATAAAAGAAAGGGAAAGGAAGGAAGTAAAGGAGGAACGGTGAGCGTAACGTTACGCTGTCGAATTGTGGCTTGATGGATTGCTTGTGAGGAGTTGGGTTTATCTCAGCTATGTTGGAGTGGTAGCTCAGTTGTGGAGGCAAGATGAGATGCTAGTCTATCTATGGTTCTTGTGTGGCCCCTTTGTGGCTCGAGGGGCTAAGGGGGAAGCAGAGTACCCCTAGCGTTTGGCTGGGAGGTACCAGTGAGCTTTCCGCGGTCGGCAAGAAGGAGCAGCAAGGAGAGTAGATGCGGCATGGAGCACGGGACATCTCTGAAGCGGGCTAGTGGCTACGGTATGATTTTAATTCTGGTAAAATTGTTTAGAAATGGTTAGTGATAAATTGTTTCTGGCGATTCGTCTTTATTAATGGTTACTGAAAAAAAGGGGGTTGTTTATCTCGGGAATACCTCCATTAACTCATTTTACCTCTGGCAAATTGTTTATCATCGGCAAATTAATTTAATCTGGCATTTCAATTTATCCTCTGTGGTTTTCTGAATCCATGCATTTTAATTTGGTTTTAACAAGATGATACTCAGATTTCTACTGATGCGTTTTAAATTTAATTGTACCCACAAGCTCCCTGTTGAAAGAGGAGGGGTTTAGAAACCTCTCAGCTACAACCCTCCGGAACTCTTGCATCCACCATTGTTATTGCAACTCCAGTCATGTTAGGGCCAGAGTGGGCATTTTTGTTTCTTCGTGTAATGAGTTATGAACTGTGTGTTACCATTTGCTATTGGCGTTTGGCAGCTGTGGAATGAGCATTGTTTTCATTTCATTTTTGGGGGTGTCTTGCCACGGTAAATAGGGAGAAGTGCACTATTGCTGGGCGCTTTATATGCCACTGTATCCTGGGCGATTTTGCACTAAGAATGGGCATTGTTTCCTTTGGCCTTTGGACGTTTTCTCTCCTCACACAGCATGCAATCCCTTCTTCGTTTTGCTGTACATCGTGAGCCCTTCCTTTTGGGCGTTTGAAACGCGTTTTCCATGCTTAATGAGCTGCGTTTTTATTACTCTTCAGTACGGGTTTATTGCCTTACAACCTCTGTGCGAGTTTGTATTTATTTTCCTTACAAACTCAGTGCGTTTTTACATATTCCAGTGTGAGTTTTATGCATATCGGTTCTGGTCTGCATGTGCGTTTTTTTTCATATAAATTACAGAGCGAGTTGTTGCCTTACACTGTGTTGGTCTGTGTGTTGGTCTGCATGTTGGTGCTTTACCCTGCGTGTTGGTCTGCGTGTTGGTGCTTTACTCTGTGTGTTGGCCTGCGTGTTGGTCTGCATTTTAATGCTTCTGCCTTTTTAATACATCTGCGTTTTAATAAACCTAAGAATGCATTGATCTACTGTTTATTAAATCTACGTTTTAATATATCAAAAAAAGTATATATATAAAAATGTGTGAATTTTAGTGTCTTCATAACTTACGGATATAATGCTTGATTGCAATGGTATTATAAGGGTAATAAGCTTCCTTTAATTATTAAATGTTAGTGTCACTCTCAATATATAGTTAAGAGGGGAATTTATGTGTTGTCATTTGATGTGGCTACTTTCGATATTGGCGATTTTTATTTTGTTATCTACGTCCTTCCTAAATTTGTTATTTTAAAAATGATCGATTGAATATTGATGGGTCGCATATTGTCATTAAAATCATTATGCCATTTGATATTTTAACCATGGTATAAGTTATAGAGGTGACGATGATGTACTTAGGACGATGAGATTGCCCTTAAAAAATTTCATGGAAGTATGTCGCTATCTATTATGATCTTTTAAATGGATACCTTAAAATTTGACTTTTCCTTACATTATTATTTTTGTCATTATCAATTGTTTTCCTTCTTAATTATTTTTATCTTGAATGTGGTTACCCTATATACTACAAATTTTTATATGAGGTTGTATTGTAATTTTCAAATATGATGCCACTTGTAAATATGATGTCAATTTTGGTGCATTACTATTGGACTTTAGTAACGATGTTACCTTGTAAGGTCATTATGAGCTTAGTGGTTGCAACATATAAGAGGAATGATAATTGTAAAATCATGGTCCAGATTGTGGCCTAATGATAGATGGTTAATGTTTCAAGATAGAGTGATTGTAATCTTTAATAGTAGTTAATAACTTACGTGCTGCCATAACCTGGATTTACGTACCATAAATTACTCCGAGTTGGTATTTTAGGGTGGATGTTTCATTTAAATAATGTTGAACTTGAGTGTTCGTTGTGAGAGTCCTTGTCACGCGCTTTCCATAAGGGGCGCAATCGTACTACTTATTTTATGTCGTACTTGATTTTATTCAGTTGGTTGCTTGGTCTGCTTGCGTCGGGCGGGATGTAGACACCTCCATGTTCCTCAGAATAGTCACCAGCCCTGAGACCTTAAATGGTTAAAATCGATGGGAACCTGGGCTTGAGCGTTGATTATGTGTCTTTGAGGTCCTAACCTTGTAGGGTAGGATGGGTGGGTGGTCAGTTTACTTTTGTCGCTAAATGTTGCGTTGTGTACCTTATGCCTATGGACGCATATTGTTTGCCGTTACTCGTCGCGTGCCTTTTGTATTCTTATGATGAACATCATGGTTACGTCTTGTTGGTTGTCAAGGGACGACGTAGAGTCAAGCGTGTTGTTACTTCTACACGCGCGCACACACCTTAAACACACAAAACAAAAAAAAATTGTACCTGTATATTAGAATGGTTGTCTTAACGAGGAAGGTCGTTACATTTTATTCTTGTAATATCTGTATGATAGCATAGTTGAGATATTACGGTCCCAAAAGAGGGAAACAACCTTGTGAATGTTAGTATCATCTATGGTTATTTTTCTAAGCTTGAATTATAAAGTATAATTATGTAAGCTTGTTAATTCATTGCAGACAAAAAACTTATAAGAATATTGTTTCTTTGTCCAATCTATAGAGAGATGAACCACACCTAGGCACAAAATAAGTCAAGGTATTGCTTCGAGTAAGAGGTGAAATATAGACTTCTTGGATGCACATGATATTTGCAAGGGTTGAAGTGGTCAATGAGTGACCAATGCGTGTCATTTTGTATCTAGGGAACCATAAGTTATTCTTCCATGTTTGGGCACTTAATTTCATTTTGTATATTGGGAAATATGTGCCATTTTGTAAAAAATATAGAGTCGAGACTATTTTGAATACACACACACACACACTCATTTCATGACACATGTTTTATGAATAGAATTTCTTGTTTATTTGATGTTGATGAATGATGATGATGATTTACCCCTATACATCTGTAAAGTAAAAAAATAACAAGTATCCCCCTATATGTTTGTAAAGTGAAAACACAATAAGTATCATCTCATTTAATTAATATCATTACGTTAATCAATCCTCCATTGGGTCACCTTACTTGGACAAAAGACATTAGTTTATATATGTTAAACCAATTATGGTAAAAATCATTTTGTAGATTGATGCAATATGAATCTTGTATGTGTAACATTGAACTTTAGCTAGGTCAACTAACACGAGGACATGATACACAAAGGACAATCTCTTATTACCTTTATGAAAATTAGATCAAATGAACCATAATTTACAGATTTTTCACGATGAAATTTTTTTTCCAACATAAATCCCAAACTTGTTTCCAAATCACCATAATGTAATTGTTGGATTACTAATGGGGGGATGTGAATCAATAATGAGCAATTATACCAATTATTAATCCTTTAAAAAAAAAGTATATTATTTTACTTATTCAACCATGTTCATGTGTTCATCATCAATATCTCATTGTATCATAATTTAAAAAAAAAACTTACAGAAAATTTAATTCTTGAAGGGTGATTTCTTTGATGCCAATTTAAGTTTTCAAAGTATACTTGATTGTTTGCATATCCACATTTGAAAATGAGTTGGATTCACCTAAAATAAATTTATTAGATAGCTTGTCAAAGCGTTAAGGCTCTAAGAGCTACACGTAGAAAGGGGAGGGAAATGTAGAATGGTTTGTGATCATTGAAGGCGTGAAGCAATTTGAAAGACTAAGGAGAACACAGAACCTGTTGTGGCTTATTTTTTAATTTTTTTTGTGGATGCACATAAAAGGTGTAAACTCTGATTGATAGTATTACTAGATTATATGATTTCTAGTATTTGGGTGGCAACTTAAATAAAACACAAATCCCATTGGGTGTCAATGTTAATTTCACAGACCTAATTTTAATTTCCATGGTTATAATGATGATATTTGATAATTTACATAGGACACAACACATGTTTAGGTAGTGACCATAAACCATGATAGTTCCTAGATCACAAAAAAGTTGATCCAAACCCTCTTAGATCCATTGCCTTTCACAGCTAGGCTACCAATATAGCCCTTGTCCTATAAATTGACACTGTAAATCTTCAAACTCCAAACACCAATTCTCAACACTAAGGAAATTGAAAAGGTAAAAAAACTGACTAATATATTGAGAAAAAAACTAAGAACAGGGAATTAAAACCACATGCTACAAAGTGCTTCATTATTGTATTGATAGTAAACCCCAACTCATTGTAGAATTGACAATAAACACAACATCAATAAGAATGAATGTTCAACTAAAATTATTTGTAGAGGCCTTAACTCTAAACTCTAATAAGGAAATTTGTATAATTGTAATATGTTGAATCATGAGAAAAGTAAGAATGATTAGTTCCTAATTTGTATAATTATTTTGTATAACTATAATATGTTGAGTCATGAAAAAATAGAAATAGTTAACTCCTAATTTATATAATTATGATATATTGAATTATAAAAGAAAAAAGAATAATTAATATCAATTTATATAATTATAATATGTTAATTATGAGAAATAAAAATGATTAACCCATATTAACTCTTTTATTGACATTTGAATCGTAAATTTATAATGTGCTGAATCATGAAAGATGAGAATGATTAACCCCCATATTAGGCCTTCCATACCCCACTCTTTTATTGACATTTGAATCGTAGATTTATAATGGGCTGAATCATGAAAGATGAGAATGATTAACCCCCATATTAGGCCTTCCATACCCCTCCATTGGTATTTGATTCTTGACCCCATATTAAGTCTTCCATAACCTTCCATTGGTAGTTGAATTGCGGGTTTTAAGGTTATTTGTCTGATTATCTGACAATAGTCAAATCCTCCTCCTAATTTCTTTCACCTACATCATTAAGTCAAGAGTGGATCGTATAATAAAATATCTGCAACTAGATAAAAATAATTGTTTTAATCAAAAAATATTAAAATATATAAAAACAAAAAAATAATTTTTTTATGATTAAAAGATAAATAAATAATTCAAATTTTATAAAACTGTTAAAAAAAAAGGCAATCAAACGTTTCGAGATAAAAACCATTGTTTTAATTAAAAAATATTAAAACATTAAGTAACAAAAAATTACTTTTCTTTATGATTAAAAGATATTAAATAATTAATCTAATTTTATAAATGATATTAGATAAAACTATTAAAAATGGCAATCAAACGCATGTAAACTATTGGAGAAAAGGTAATCAAACATATGCATAATAAGTGGCATCGAATGTCATGAAGTTTTTGTAGGGAAGATCTATTGGATCAATAGTGCACGCAATATACTCTTCGTAATGCAGTTTGAAATACTGTGCACCAAATAGGCTACAATACAGAGTTCTCAAGACCATCACGTAGTACACAGATTACTCAGTTTGTTGTTCATTGTGAATACATAGACTTAATGAAATGATTTATGAATGTGGAATAACATGGTGCTATTCTTAGCACATAAACTAAAAAATAAGATAGAATCTTTGTCAATACACAAAAGATTGATAGTAATGAACTTTGATGATGTGCACGAATACAAAATACAATGACAATGAGCTTTGACTCTAATGAATTCTTCTGTAAACTCTTCAGCTGATGTTGGTTCTCTCTACCTCTCTGCTTCTTCTCTACCCATCAATTGTTTCTCCTCAGCATCATCAACTAACTAAATGAATTAGACTTATATGAAATCCAAATGAGACTTCCTACAGAAGCTAAGACTGACTCAACATTAAATACCATTAATTTGACTGACTCTTCAACCACTTAATTCAACCTGAGAGGATAGAGATAGGCTCCATTTATAGCTTCTTGCTTGCCAACTGAATTTTGAGTAAATGTGTGACTTTGCACTTACAAACTGTCTGACTGTCTGACTAACAACTTGACTGACAAATAGATCAGTGGAGACATAAATATCTCAATGACTTGTAATTACAATTTCCAACACTCCCCCTTAGTTCTAAGTAGGTGGGATTACAAAAGAAAATTACATCAAAAATTTTAGTTTTCATTTCATTGTCACTCATATGTTGTTGCACGAACTCCCATATTACTGCGCAGATGCTGAAATGCATCTCTTGCTAAAGCCTTTGTAAAAATGTCTGCAATTTTTTCTTTTGACCTGCAAAATTCTAAAGAGATCTCTTTGTTATTCACCAAATCTTTGATGAAATGATACCTTGTATCAATGTGCTTCATTTTCTTGTGAAACACATGATTCTTTTATAACAAGATGGTTGAGTTTTTGCGACAGAATATTGTTGTTGGTTCATGTTGTTCCTGCAATGAATATGTTAACATTCTTCTCATCCATATTGCTTCATAAGTTGTGCTTGTAGCTACGAAGTACTCTTATTCTACTGAAGAGAGTGTCACTATGGATTCCTTCCTTGATGCCCATGATACTACACCTGTTCCAAAATGAAATCTGTACCCTGAGGCTCTTTTTTTTTCATCTATGTTGCCTTCACAATCACTGTCAATGTATCGAGTGAGTCTAAAATATTTTGAAGTGGAGTACTTAATACCAAAATATTTTCTTCCATTCACATATCTCAAGACTCTCTTTCATGCCTTCCAATGTGATTCTTTTGAAGTTTCCGTGAACCTTGAAACTAGATGCATTCCATACATAATGTCATGTATTGTCATTGTTAAATACATAAGAATTTCTATGAGTATTTTAAACACTGTGGGATCCACTTTGGACCCGTTATCTTCCTTTCTTAGCTTCAATCCTGTTATGACAGACATTGTTGTTTCTTTTGAATTCAAATATTAAATAATTTCAATATTTCATGAGCATATTTGAACTATGAAATAAATATGTCAGTTTTGGACTGGTGCACTTCTATTCCCAAAAAATATCTCATAAGTCCCAAATTAGTCATTTCAAATTCATCCTTCATGACTATCTTGAATTCTTTTATGCCAAAATCACCTGTAAATATCAAATCATACACATATAAACAAACAATTAACACATTACCTTGTTGATTTGATTTGGTGTAGAGTGTTGGCTCATTTTCACTTCTCTGAAATCCATTATGTGCGAGATGGAAATCTATGTGACTGTACCAAGCTCTCGGAGCTTGTTTTAAACCATACAGTTCTTTCTTCAATACGTATACTTTGTTTTCTTTTCCTGGAACCTCATAACCTTTTGGTTATTCGACATATAATTATTCTTCTAAGTTTCCATTCAGGAATATTGACTTTACATCCATCTGATAAAATGGCCATTTGTATTGTGCGACAATACATAACATGGTTCTGACTGTGTCCATGCGCTCCATTGGTGCAAATGTTTCATTTAAATAAATTCTAGGTTGTTGTGTAAAGCCTCTTGAAACTAACCTTTTTTTGTACTTTTGGATATTTCCTTATGCATCTTGCTTGGCTTTATAAATCCACTTGACACTTATAACATCCTTGTATTTAGGTACATCAACCAAATTCCATGTTTGATTCTTCTCTATGCCTCTGATTTATTCATCCATGGCTTATTCTCGTACATCCTCTTTGACAACTGCTTCAAAGGTTAATGGATCATGTATTTGTGAAAACAGAGAAAAAATTGAAAATGAATTTGATGCATCTTCTTTATAGATGTCACACAGAATTATTGTCTTTCTTGGTAATAGAATTGCTAAAGTTGGATCTGGAAATGTATATCTACTTGGAATTTGTTTTTGTGTTTATTGTGCTCTAGGTGTAGACTGCCCACCTACTATCTTTATTGAAGTATTATGCGCAATAATTTACGTCCCAGTACCAAATGTAGATGGGACTGCACACTGACTTGTGCATGGTGTTTGAACCACTTCATCTTATGTGTCATCATGCACAAAAACATTAATGATCTTAACTCTCTTTTCTACACTCCCATCCCATGCTTTATTCTCCACGAACTAAACATCACGGTTGATTATGAATTTTCTTGCAACAGAGTCATACATAATGTTTCCTTTTATTTCTTCAGAATGACAAACAAATATACATTTATGTCCTTTGTTTTCTAGCTTCCTTCTGAGTTCATAAGGAACATGTGCGTATTTTCTTAACCAATATCAAAAGATCTATTGATTTATAGTTGTTTTCAATCCCATAATAATCCTTCAACCCTCTATTTATCCTTTTCTCAATGCTATAATTCCAGTTGATCTTGTGATGAATATAGATTTCGAAATATTTGTGTTAGCACACTTCCTCCAAGTTGTTTTTTTCATATACAAAAGTATTTTAGGTGATTTTTTTTTAATTTAATTATCATAGGTTTCATTTTGTCAATATAAACAGTCCTACCCATATTGGAGAAAAAGCCTTGGGAATTATTAGTTTCTTGACAATATCATAGGGACTCCTCACCACAAAAATAACATAACCATTGTAAACAAGAAAAATAAGGACTATACGACAGAGAATTGTGCCAACATAACTTGTTTCTTCCAAAAAATATTCTAACTTGTCAATGTATAAGCCAAAAGGAGTATGGGACAAGGGACAAACTTGCTTGGATCCTATATTGTAGTTAACATCTCTTGAATAGCCATTAATGTTCCTAAACATGGTAGTAAAATTATCATAGAACCTTATTGTAGTATCCCTCGGATTGAAAGGAACTTTTATCTCTTCCAACTATTCCAAAGGTTTATCATGGGCATTGTGTCAAAATATTTTCTAAACTCAATGAAAGAACAAAGGATATTGGTTTTATTAAATTGTGGTATTCCTACATAATGATCCTAAGTGTATCAAGGTGGTAAACAGTTGAATGATATATCTTAAATCTAGCATGGCCTTTAACTCTTTTACTGTGGATTTCTATCTATATGTCAATCTTCTTTTCCAAAATAAGTCTACAAAACTTGGCTAAAATGGGGCTAATCAATATGGTCCTATAATTACAGGGATTGTTTTTATCCTCTTTCAAAATAGGTACAATTATGTATTTAATATAGGGTTTAGGGAAGCCCTACCTCACTACTAAATTGAACAAATGATGTATGTGAGGCATGGGGATAAGCCCTCCAATTTTTAAGATTTCGTCTTGGCAGCCTTCTATGTCTTTATCTTTTCCCTATGCAAGCCTCTTAACCTCGAACTTTATGTCTTCCAAAAAAAAACAACATCCTATGTAGGAACGTTTGGAATGGTGTCCATGGAGTTAGGGGATTCATAAATATTTTTAAGCTAGGAATTTCAATCCCTCATATTGTTTTCTTCAATTTTACAAATTAGAATTTTCCTCCAAAACTTCTTAGGATTAATTTTAGATAGGCACAAAAGGTCCTCTTGATTTCTGTTTATACAATACCCTTTTTTCCTTTTAATGAGGGGTTTGTACATATTTATCTTATTGAGTTTTAAAAATGCATTAGAAGAATAGCTAATGGATTTCCTATAAATGTTACACTCGATATCATATCAAGGGTTGATTGTTCTATTATTATTTTTACATGACATCTCTACATATAACTTATTAATGGAAGTATGAAGGGTTGTTGTAAAATTATTATAGGGATCTTCAATGTTTTCTTTATAATAATAAATATTTGATTCCACTGGGTCTCCACTCACTAAACCCATGACATAGCATGTGAGTTCATGGGGATATTAAAGAATACCTCTAATTTCCCTAGATATTGGAAAATAACTCCCAAAATCATTTTGTTGACGCCCCCTAACAATACATCTTTCCAATTGAAAAAAATAAATTATTTTGACTAAATACCCCTTTTTATACCCACAACACCTATGAAGTCCCATGTCCCCCCCTCTGCCCAAATACATACAATATATTAACTATATTTTTGACAACTTGAAAACCCCCTTTAAGAATGAACATTATAATGTATTGATCAACAAGGTGAAGCCGCCATGTTTAATTCACTATTTAAATCCTTTAATAAAATATCATTTTTTTTTTCAAAAAGAAGGTGGCTTTGATGATTGGAATTTTCTCCAATGGGGCACTTGTGCATAGCCATGTCATTACACCAATGCAAATAATTAGGTCTTGATAACTACAATGCTTGAATACCTTGGTACCAAACAAACTTTTGGCTACACTTGAGAGTTTCTTTTGTATTTGTTAGCTAAAACAAAGTCCTCATATAGCCATAAAGGATTAGGGTTGGAATAATTGTTCAAAATAATAGCTTGGTTGGTTGTAGTTCTAGAATTAAAGGCTAAAGTCTCCTAGCATGAGGATATTCCCTTCATTTCTCAAATTGCAAATATTTTGTTCTAGGGTATTATAGGGATTTCTTTTTATCTAGATAGTTTTTCTTATAAAATGTAGAATTAATAGGCGCAAAATATCATATGGTTATATAAATATTCCTAGAATTAATGTATGAGATCTCTATCCAACTGTACTCATTGAGAGGGTCTCTTATGAAGTGTAACGACCCTAATTGAATAAATGATTAAATATTATAAAGTAAAATTAATTAAAAGAAAATGATTGTGATTAACTAAGTAATACTTTAACCACAGACCACATTTAACGACCTGAGAATTATAATTTAAAAGATCAATGAAAATGTTATAAAATGGTGGCGTATGCAAAGAGGGATAGCCATGGATCCCAAGAAGATAAAACATTAAAACATGACGAAGGACGAAGGAAGGGGGGTGGTTGTGAAGTAAATGCGTGAGTCGGCAGGGAGGAATAAGGAACGGGAAGAGGGGGATGTGCGCACCATTCGACAGGGGGGAATGGATGTTGTGGACTGTTGACTTACTATGAGAAGAGAGAGTTCTAGTTGTCATTTTGATCAGTTGATCCACCGATTTGCTGGAGGTTTTGGGCATGGAGGGCCAGGATATCTGTAGATATCCTAGAGCTAGGTAGTTTTCCTAGTTGGCAGGGAGGACAATAGTTTTGAGCAGTTATTTTCCTGTTTGTGGCAGGATTGATCTGAGGAGCAGGTAGCAGGAAGGCAACAACAAGACACAGAGGCAACATAAATTAGCATCAGAACCAGGTACTTTGTTAGGTTTTGTATTTATTTCTTTCTGTCATGATTTTAGTAATTATTGAAAATTCCGAGTTGCTGAAGTTGTTGTTATGAGAATCACTATTATGCTAAGAAGTTATTATTTCATCTTACCAAATAAAAGGTTTATGAATCTTAATGATGTTTAGAAGTATATGGGCATTACATATGGTATCAGAGCATCTTAGTTCGAAATCTAGGACCTAAGGGTTGAAACCTGGAGTGTTAACTCCAGCCACACTTAACCTGTAAGAGATACATGTTCAGTTTGACTAAATGGGACAGATACATGATACAGTATGGTATCCAAGCTATTGAGCACGTAAAAGAGAAGTCATAACTTAATTTTATTTGAGCAATGTTGTTAATGAAGTTTCGGGTAGAATAAACACCTGAAACCGATGAAAATGTCGTGGGAAGCTTCTGTCAAAGGATTGAAACTGGTAAGATCCAATAACTACACAAACTATACTAAATAAAATGAAAAAGACATTTGTGAGACCTTGAAAAGGCCTACTTTACCTCGAACTCACCTAAATGGGGAACTTTCGATGCGTAGGCTGAAAAAGGAAATTTAGCAGACTTATATTACGCAGGAACAACGTAAACTAGTTGCCTGTATAGGCCTCAGTAAAGTTTTAAAATAATGAAGAATCTTTGAAACGTTAGACCCATACAAATTTCAACCGTGCCAAAAGAAAGAAAGTTGTACACCACGTGGTGTTTCATGAAACTAATCGATTTTCCCAAAGAAGAGTTGTCTCTTATATGGGAGAACGAATCTGCGTCGTCAGATCTCAGACGAAATCCTGTCAGCCGTTAGATCTAGACAAGTTGTGTGGGGTTTAAGCCCTAGCGTTCATAGGAGGAGCCATCGAGAAATTGGGAAATCTGAGTCATCAGGGTTTTGTGAAGTTAGAAAATTGAGACCTTGTGGTTCTCGAAATCCCGAGAATAGATCCTAGTTGTTGATCTCGGCAGGACACGTGTCAGCGTTCTGGGAGGCGTCAGGATTTTACCATCGAAGATTTTAGGAGAGTAGAACCGTTGCATAATGAAATCGCGATACGCGATTTCTCGATCGGATCTGGACCATCCATTGTGTGTGACGCGTGTCAGGAGATCCCGAAGAGTCATGGATCAGAAAATTGGGGTTTTCAAAGACAAAGAAACCACGTCGCTGGGAATCGCGATCGGTGATATCCCGACAGTGATGTAAGCATGGTGGGACCACCAGAGTCAGAGTGGAGGACAGGTGTCCGTCATCTGGGAAGAGTCAGGAAATCTGTAGGAAAATCTCGGTACAATCACAGCCGTCCATCTATGGTACAAGTGGCAATCATCGAAAACCATCGACATTTGACCCCATCGGGAAATCGGGAATTCCAATGACAATATGTTTAGGCAATTTAGATTCGCGATCCACAATTTCTTGATGGGAGTTATGAACCGTCCATCGGAGAGGATGCGTGGCATGAGATCCTCAAGAGTCGGTGTTTGGGGGCATCTGAGTTTTCAAGGTGAAGAATTTGTGCAACAGGAAATCACGATCCGCGATTTCCCGATGAGATCCAGGCCGTTCACTTCAAGGACGCGTGTCGGAGGATCCTGAGGAGTCGGGGTTAGGCATATCGGAGTTTTCGGGGTTGTGAAACTCATGCACAAAGGAATTGTGATCCGCGATTTCCCGACGCGAGAATGGAGCCATTCGATTGGAGGGACATGTGTCCCGGGATCTAAAGGAGTCGGGATTCGGTATTTTGAGGCTTCAGCATACAAAGGAACTGATGAATTGGAAATCACAATTTCACGATACCCGATAGAACTCACACGTGCATTGGGGATCGGGAATCGAGAATCCTAAGGATGTGCGCGCATTGAAATCGCAAAGGTCGAATCGCCGAAATCCTGATAAGGTGAGACAAGGCCACGATTACGGAGGCGGTCATGTGTACCAAGCTCGTAGCAAAGCGGCTAACGGAAAAGGGCCCATCGGGAAAGTTGAGCACAAAATCTCGATAGGAAAATATGTGGCCACGGTCTTGTGAACAGGGTCATATAGACCAAGGTATAGTCAGTAAGGGGCTAGCTCTTAGAAACTGAGCCCATCATGAATCGGGAATTGGAGAGGTAAGGGGATCGTGATAGCGAAAATTATGAAACCCCGAACTCCGATACAGAGTCGGGAATAAGCCACGGTAGGCATAGGGGCCGTGACGAAGGAAGATAAGGCTGTGGATTGGGGCATTCGACAGTGAATCCCGAGGGGATTTGAAGGGCCACTTCGGCTCAGATGAGGGGAGCTTGAGGAAACCAGACAAGCACGTGGAACCCAGGCGTGCTCGAATCCTTGGGTCCTCGTTTAGTCATTTTTTTTAATTATTTATTGTAAATTGTTAGAAATATTATAAAATAAATTAAATTAATTAGTATAAATAAATTATATATAGATAGGAATGAGTTAGTATAAATTAAAATAAAGTTAATTTGGATTAAATTAATGTAAATAATAATTTTAATTTAATTATTTTATTGAGTGTAGGGTTAGTCTACCTTAAAGTTCGATGTTAACAAAGCTTAGATGCTTAAGCCTAACCCAAACTGAGCCAATTCCCCTGATGGAGTAATGTCTGTTTACAGACAAGTAAAGAAAACTTACGCCTAACTCTGTTTCTAAGTTTAAGCAACACCAATTTGAAACGTCCTGGAACTCACCCGGATAACTTTGGGGTGATGCAGGTTAATTCATACCAGATGGCCAGGACTCGAAGAGGTCGAGGCAGGCGAGCGTCGTCGCGGGTGCCACCAACGCCACCAACACCATCAACACCATCAACACCACCGACACCACCGACACCACCACCACCATCGCCCGAACTAACCCTCATAATGCGCTCGTTGGAAGACATTAACGAAACTTTAAAGGGGCGCCAACCAGTAGGGACTGAAGTGGAACCCCCACCATCTGGAACGGGTACTCCAGAAGCATCCAAGAATTCAAGTGGAGAATTTCCACCTGAAGACATCATGCGAGAGTTGCAGAAGATCAAACTTCCAGAGTTTGCCAGAGGTCACACCCGTGAACGCGTGGAAGCATGGTTGGAAGGCATGACAAGGTGTTTTTCCTTAAGGGACTATGCATCCAATTCAAAGGCAAAGATTGCAATTTTCCAGTTAAGAGATAGTGCCCTGAACTGGTGGGGCAACATAGAAAGACAACTACACCTTACCCCAAACACGGTATCTTGGGAACTCTTCGAGGAAAGGTTCCGAAGGAAGTATCTACCAACATACTACGAGGAACAACAAGTAGGGGCATTTCATTCCCTAGTACAAGGAAACATGACTGTGGAAGAATACGAGATCAGGTTTATGGAACTGGTTAAATACGTTTCGTATTTGGAAACTGAAGAACGACAAGCAGAGCACTTCATTTATGGATTGAACCCGGAGATAAGAGCTATGGTACGGATGTGGAAACCATCTTCAGTTGCAGAGGTGGTAGAGAGTGCGCGTTACACGGAAGAACATATGAACCTAACAGCGGGTACAAGAGCGACATTTCCACATCGCCCTAGGTTCGTAGGAAAGACCCCAAGGAAATTTTCCAAGGGAGGGGGCTCAAGGCCACCACCTTATGGTAACAGAGATGTGCCCAGGATAGTAGCTGTAGGGATTTAAATGGCAGCTAGTGCAGCATCTCGTTCATCGCCAACGATGCAGATAGGTCCATGACCATCTCGGGGAACAACTAGTAGGGGCAGAGGTTCCAAGGGAAGGAACTCATTTCAAGGATAGACACGTAGCAATGCACTGGTTCCACTGGGTGTCACCTGTTTGGGGTGCGGGGGACCCCATTACCAGCGTGACTGCCTAGAGTTTCAACTAGGGTTTGTGCATAATGAAGGAAAGGCACCGATGGGGAAAGAAAGTAGCGGCCACCATATTTATGCAGCGGTTGATAACCGCCAAGATGAACATCAATCCACCGTAGTGGAGTCGTCAGGTATGCTAAATTATGTTAATGTTAAGATTTTGTTTGATTCTGGTGCGACAGATAGTTTCATTTGACCATCTGCATTAGAAAAGAGTGGGCTGGCAGCCTATGAGCACGATGACTTTAAGCAAGTCGAGATGGCTTCGGGGAAGAAACAAGTTGTAGGACGTAGTGTCGATAATTGTATAGAAGACCTAGGAGTGTGCACTACCAAGTTGAAGGTATACGTCACTTCCCTTGGGGCATACGACTTAATCATTGGAATGGATTGGTTAGCAGCTCATCGAGCTTTGATAGATTGTTTTGCAAAGAAGGTGCATTGTGTCAATGATGAAGGAAAATCGATAGAGATTCAGGGTGTACAAAGAAAAGTGTCATTACTCTTTATATCGACTATGAAGGTCAAGCGATGCTTGAGACAAGGGTGTCGACTTTATGTAGTGGAAGCAGTGAATGAAAGGAAGGGACCCTCATTGGTTCAGTACCCAGTATTGTCATAATTTCAGGATGTTTTTCCAGATGAGTTACCAGGATTACCTCCTGAGAGGGAGCTTGATTTTACCATTGAGTTGAAACCTGGTGCAGAACCAATATCCAAGACTCTGTATCGAATGACGACGCCAAAACTTTGTGAATTGCAAATGCAGTTGAAGGAGTTACTAGATTCAGGGCTAGTAAGGCCCAGTGTCTCACCTTGGGGCGCACCGGTAATTTTTGTAAAGAAGAAGGATCCATCCTTCTTCTTTACAAAAATTACCAACTGTGTATAGACTATAGGGACTTGAACCGTGCTACAGTGAATAATGGGTACCCAATGCCGCAAATAGATGACCTCTTCGATCAGATGAAAGGAGTAGCGGTATTCTCAAAGATCGATTTGTGATCTGGGTATCATCAGTTAAGGATTAAGGAAAGTGATATCCCAAAAACTGCCTTTCGAACTCAGTTTGGACATTACGAGTTTGTTGTAGTACCTTTCGGATTGACTAATGTGCCAGCAGTGTTCATGAGTCTCATGAACGGTGTCTTCCAGAAGTACTTAGATCAATTTGTACAAGTTTTTCTAGATGACATTCTCATCTATTATAGGAATGAAAAATAACACGAGGAACACTTGCGAATAGTGTTGTCTTTCCTTAGAAGGAACAAATTGTATGGAAATCTGTCGAAGTGTTCCTTCTTCCAGAAAGAGATCCACTATTTAGGCCATATCATTTCAGGCGAAGGAATCTCGGTGGACCCGGAAAAGGTAAAGGCCATTCTGGAATGGCCAGTGCTGAAGAATGCACATGAGGTGAGAAGCTTCATGGGGCTAGTGGGTTATTACCGGAGATTTGTGGAAGGATTCTCAAAAATAACAAAACCCATCACCACTTTGCAATGCAAGGGGGTCAAGTATGCATGGACAGAAGAATGTAATAGTGCATTCATTGAGCTTAAGAGGTTACTAACTAGTGCGTCAATTCTACGAGTGCCAGATATGGAAAAGGACTTCATGGTCTGCACGGATTCCTTGAAACAAGGGTTGGGGGCCGTGCTAATGCAGGATGGAGGAGTGATAGCTTATGCGTCAAGAAAGTTGAAGAAGCACGAGGAGTTATATGTGACTCATGATTTAGAGTTGGCAGTTGTAATACTAGCTCTGAAACTTTGGAGGCACTATCTTGTGGGTTGAAATTTTGAACTCAAAATAGACCATCAAAGTTTAAATCATCTCTTCACTCAAAGAGATCTGAATGCCAGGAAAAGGCGATGGAGTGAGTTTATGAGTGAGTACGATTTTGGTATTTCATATATAAAGGGAAAGGGAAATGTGGTCGTGGATGCCTTGAGTAGGAGACCACGTATCTTCTCCTTGGTAACCTTAAAGGTCAGTCTGAGGGAACAGGTGTTGACACAACTACTAGGAGACAGTTTGTATTTAAAAGTTACTTCAAACCTCCAGAACGGGAAGTAGTTAGACCCAAAGTATGAAGGGTATAATCTAGAAACAGACGGATTGTTGAGATATCGAGGAAGGATGTACATCCTGGAGAATGGGGATATTCAAAGCATTATACTGAAGGAAGCCCATAGATCACTTTATTGTGCGCATACGGGTGTGAAGNGTACGCAGAGATGAAGAAACTCTTCTTTTGGGTAGGCATGAAGCGCGATGTAGTCCATTTCGTCGCCATATGCCTAGAGTGTCAACAAGTGAAGGTCGATCACCATCACCCAGTAGGCCTCCTACAACCACATGACGTTCCTATGTCCAAGTGGGAAGTCATCTCAATGGATTTTGTTGTAGGGTTTCCGCTCACATCTCATAGACACAATGCCATTCTTGTGATACTGAATAAGTTAACCAAGAGTGCTCATTTCATTTCGGTTAGAGACACATATGATGTTACTGATGTGGCTCGAGTGTTCATAAGTGAGGTTATCCGTTTGCATGGGATACCTAAGAAGATCATTTCAGATAGGGACTCTAGATTCACTTCTAGATTTTGGACAAGTCTACAGTCAGCATTGGGAACTCAATTGAACTTAAGCACAGCTTATCATCCTGAAACAGATGGGAAAAATAAGAGAGTAAATCAAGTCATGGAAGACATGCTTAGGATGTACATAATGGATCATCAAACCTGGTGGGAGAAGCACCTACCTTTGGTAGAGTTTGCCTACAATAACAGTTATCATAGTTCCATCGGAATGCCACCATACGAATCTTTGTATGGAAGGCCATGCAGAACACCATTGAGTTGGGATAGATTAGAAGACCGAGTAACAATTGGGCTAGAATTGATTCAGGAAATGGAGGAACAGGTGATTCAGATCAGGCAGAGGCTAAAGGAAGCACAGGATAGACAGAAAAGTTATGCAGATGCACACAGGACAGACCGAAATTATGAACTGGGGGACCAAGTTTTCATTCGTATCAGGCCTAATAAGAGCACCATACGGTTTGGGAAGGGGGCCAAGTTGTCACCTCAGTTTATAGGTCCATTTAAGGTCCAAGAGAAAATTGGACCCGTTGCCTATCGTCTCGTACTGCCACCCCACTTGCATAAAACTCATAATGTATTTCATGTATCTGTTTTACGCCATTATGTTGCTGATGAATCACATAAACTAAATTGGAAAGAATTGAAGGTATTGGATGTGGGAACCCTCACGGTAGAACCATTACGCATACTGGACCGTAGAGTCTGACAGCTCAGAAACCATCTGGTAGACCAAGTTAAGGTCTAGTGGGACAAGTATAGTTGAGGATCTGCTACTTGGGAGGACATCGAGACACTACAGCGATATTATCCCTCACTATTTTGACCACCTTGAGAATATGTTTCTCGAAGGTGGGGTGTATGTAACACTACCTTTTGACTTAGACAACCACGATTACCTGAGGCTTATACACTCTATTTCCTAATCACAGTGAACTATTAAGTGATATACTTAAAACTTCAAACTTATGAACAGTAATGAATGTTTAAGTGTTATTAATGATGATGCATGTAATGCGATCTATTATGTGAATGAAAATTTTATGAATGTATAAATGCTATTGATGATGAGGTATATGATGCGACATATTGTGAGAAAGAGAAATTGTTGAATGTTTAAATACCATTAGAATGATGTTGGATACGATGAAATCTATTTTGGTAAATGATAATCTTGTGAATGTGTAAAGAGTATGAATTATGGGATATTGTGAAATCTAATTCAAATTGGAAAACTTTGATGTTAATGTATTGGTACGGGGATACCAAATTGAAATGATGAAAGTATGCAATTATATGATGATAATGCATAGAAATATATGAGTTTGTGTTGCAGACTAATTTGCAGGTTATGGGCTATGAAATAGACAAGTGATAATGATGATGAAAGTGGATATGTGGACCACTGCTGAGAAACATTATGGTATGAATAATATGTGGGAAATTATATTGATTGGATGCATTGCTATGATAGGTGGACTAATGCATGATTATGCTATGATTTTTGGTACTAACACTGCCCAAAACCGAATAAATGATGACAAAACCTCCAGCAACACGGTGCTCCTGTATGTTCCATTGTAGGGTGTTGACCCTGGTTATGTTAGGAGGGGTGGAGGCATTTCCCACCGAGTATCCTCCATTATAGGGTGTTGACCCTGGTTCTGTTAGGAGGGGTGGAGGTATTTCCCACTGTGTATCCTCTAAAACCTGAAGTCCTGGGAGGATGGTGTTGGTTCACACTCCCCAAGACGTGTGATGAGGACTGTCAGTTGCCTGCTAGGGAAGCTTGGTCGAGATAGAGACACTTCCACTTACGGGTTCTATTTGGAGTTAGGTAAGTATAGCTGACGCTCCAAGATAGTCTAGCAAAGGACAGATAGAAATGGAGTTGGAAGTAGGTTAGGGAGGAAGGATGAGTAGAATAGTTGAAACTATATGGAGATCTGTCTTGTGGTGGGATTCGATAAAAAAAAATGGTGTATATATGAATATTCATTATTATGTAACTAAACCACAGTTGTTAAAATAAATTATTGAACTGGACAATTGTACTTAAACGAATTCTCACACAATTAATTGATTGTTGTCTTCTATAAAAGACTAGTCTTGTTGACTGGATTGAATGTATACATAAATTACTAAACGGTGACAGTTTAATTATTAGTACATGTACAAGACTTGCATGTACTAGCTACACATGCATTTCTTGTACATATACAATAGTATGTATGAGATTTCTTGACTTACTTACTAATAACGTTAGTTACTTGTTGTGAGTGTGTGAACCATGTTCTTTTCCTTTGTACCATCAGACACCTTAAACTTCAGGACGAAGTTTCTTGAAGGGTGGGTGTATGTAACGACCCTAATTGAATAAATTATTAAAGATTATAAAGTAAAATTAATTAAAATAAAATGATTTTGATTAACTAAGTAATACTTTAACCACAGAACACATTTAATAACCTGAGAATTATAATTTAAAAGATCAATGAAGATGTTATAAATTGGTGGCGTATGCAAAGAGGGATAGCCATGGATCCCGAGAAGATAAAACATTAAAACATGACGAAGGACGAAGGACGGGGGGTGGTTGTGAAGTAAATGCGTGAGTCGGTAGGGAGGAATAAGGGACGGGAAGAGGGGGATGTGTGCACCATTCAACAGGGGGGAATGGATGCTGTGGACCATTGACTTGATGTGAGCAGAGAGAGTTCTGGTTGTGATTTTGATCAGTTGAGCCACCGAGTTGCTGGAGGTTTTGGGCACGGAGGGCCAGGATATCCGTAGATATCCTGGAGCTAGGTACTTTTCCTAGTTGGCAGGGAGGACAGTATTTTTGAGTAGTTATTTTCCTGTTTGTGGCAGGATTGATCTGAGGAGCAGGTAGCAGGAAGGCATAGAGGCAACAGAAATTAGTATCAGAACCAGGTTCTTTGTTAAGTTTTGTATTTATTTCTTTCTGTCATGATTTCAGTAATTATTGAAAATTCCGAGTTGCTGAAGTTGTTGTTATGAGAATCACTATTATGCTAAGAAGTTATTATTTCAGTTTACCAAATAAAATGTTTATGAATATTAATGATGTTTAGAAGTATATGGGCATTACATGAAGCCGGATGTGAGGAGAAATGTTAAATTTTATGTAATAAGCTATTCCTTCAATCCCTTTGTGATAGGATTTATTGTTCCATGTTGATCACAAGACAAATCCTTCTATGTTAGGGACCTTAGCCTCTTCATGCTCCCACGTTGATCCGGATTTTATGAGCATAATGAAATGAATACAGATTATTATCAAAACATGCTTAACACATAATAGCATATATACAATAAAATTGGTTTCTATTCAATAAGGAAATAATTTGAAACTATAAAATGTAGCAAAAAACAAGCTTGCTAGAATGGTGGAAGCTTATCTCTGAGAAGAGATGTGACGACAGTGCTCATTTGCAAGAAGATGATTACAAAGAGGCTCTCAAGGCCTTTTTACAATAAATAGGAATGTAAAAAACCCTATACATCTAAAAACCTAACCCTAGGAGATGAAGCACC
>ML804707.1:607783-632152 GCA_009831015.1 Picea engelmannii
ACACCAAGGTAGTAAAAACATCCTGTCATATAACTCAATGCATCATAATGAAAGAAAAGTTTTATCATATAAATCCAGATCACTTGCGAGCAAGTGTCCTCAAATAATAAGTTTGGTAAGTGCGTCAGAGCGGGATGTTACATTTATTATGTGTCCCAAAAATTAAAATAACATGAGAGAAACTACGTCACTCATGACTTACAATTGGTAGAAATAATAAATTTCTTAAAAATGTGGTGACACTACATAATGGGCATAAAGTTTCTATTATTGACAGATAATAGCAGGGTGAAATATCTGTTTATCCAACCAGATCTTAATGCAAGGAAAGCCAGGTGGCTAGACTTCTTGATTGAATTCGACTTTGAGGTAAGACGTATCAAGGGTAAGGAAAATAGGGTAGCAGATGTGCTAAGAATAAGAGCCCATGGGTTATTTGAAATAAACATCAGCAGGGTAGAAAGTGATATGGAACAAAGAATAAGGACATTAGGTGTTAACAACAAAAATTACACCAAGACAATGGAAGAATTACAAAACACTACAACAAACTCAGATAAACCAGATCTGAGTATCGATAAAAATGGGCTACTACGATTTAAAAACAGACTGCACATACCCGATTCAACAGAACTAAAGATAACAGTATTTTATGAAGTGCATAAGAAATCGTATTTTGGTCATCCAGGATACCAGAAAACGATAACAACACTTAGGAAATTATTTTATTGGCCTAATATGAAGGGAGAAATAGTAGAATACTTGGCTAGGTGCCAAGATTGTCAGCAGGTGACGGCCGAACAACAACATCCAGCCAGCCTATTACAACCATTACTAGTTCCAGAATGGAAATGGGAGACCATATCGCTGGACTTTATTACAGGTTTTCTAAAAACTCAGAAAAAAAATGATTCTATTATGGTCATAATTGACAAAACCAGTAAGTCTGCACATTTCCTTCCTATAAAGTCTAGTTTTATAGATATAAATATCACTAAAATATTTATGAAATAAATTTTTAGACTGCATGGTATTCCTAAAATGGTGATTTCCAATAGAGACGTAAAGTTCACATCTACTTTTTGGAAAGAATTGTTTGCAGAACAAAATACTAATTTGAATTTCAGTACCATTTATCATCCACAAACAGATGGACAGACTGAAAAAATGAAACAAATCGTAGAGGATATGCTGTACATGTACATAAGAACAAAACTGAGAAAATGGGAAGACTACGTACACTTGGTAGAATTTCCATTTAACAATGGGTACCAAACTTCGGCTAAGTTAATCCCCTTCGAGGTACTGTAAGGAAGGAAGTGTACAACTCCAATTAGCTGGGATAACCTGGTTGACAGACTCATGGTTGGACCATAGATGCTCCAAAAAATGGATAATATGGTAAGAAAGGTACAACAAAACTTAAAAGAGGCACATGACAAACATAAAATTTACGCAGACCAAAAGAGAGGACACTTGGAGTTTTAAGTGGGAGATCATGCTTACTTAAAATTCAAATCCCAAAAGAGTTCACTAAAACTCAGGAACTAGCTCGAATTGGACCCGTAGCATACCAACTTGCCCTTCCAGCTAATCTAAAAATTCATAACGTATTTCATGTTTCTTTATCGAAAAAGTATGTTCATGACCCTACTCACATGATCGATTGGAACTTGGTGCAGGTGGAACCATAAGGCCAGTTCCAGGAGGAACCCCTGCACATTCTAGACTAGAGATAAATAACACTTCGGGACAGAGCCGTCGCTCAGGAAAAGGTGCAATGGAAGCACTTTAGTCTTGAGGAAGCCACTTGGGAGTTGGAGGGAGATTTGCAGAAATCTCATCCAATCCTATTCCAAGAAAGGAACAAACACTAAGGACAATGTCTTATTTGAATGGGGGAATGATGTGACATCTCCAAATAAATTAATTTTGAAATCCAAAAATTGTTAAAAAATTATTTCGTTTTTGGTAAATTCAAATTTGGAATTTTTTTTCCATTTATGGAAATTATGAATTTCAAATTTGATAAATTGTAATTAATTATTATCACTGTTGGGTAGAGACCTGATTTGACTCAACTAGCTATTTGACTATGACACTTGTATGTAAACAAAATATTGTTTTAATTATTATAGGAGGACAAATGGAAAAGCCGTGTTAAATTGAGATGACCATGACTCCATGAGTCAGGAAAATGTTGGAAATACCACTGGGGTGATTGTTACAAGTGGAAAATCAGGGATTTGGCCATTGGCAGCCCTTGAAAATCAAGTATTTAGAAAGATGTGAAAATTCCCAAGCGAGGGAAGGATACCTAGGAAGAAATATTCTTTTGATAAATAGCCTATGTGAGGATCCAAGACAATCTCTAGTATGTTGGAAGGAATAATTACTATGTACTTGTTGTTATGAACACTAATCATTACGTGTGATTCAAGGAGAAGACCTACAGAGAGAGAAAGACATTGTTGAAGGGGAGAATCCAAGTTTTCCCTCATGGATTCATCATCAGGCTAGGGGGTGAATCGGGGAAAGTAATTTGGCTTCCTTGTTCTATGGTTGGGAGGAACGTGGTTGCTCTCTTTGTCTTCCCACGAAATGGTTCAAATATGTAATCTTTTCCTTCTCTGTTTGAATGATTGTATATCTGATGTAATGTATTTACTGTATCTAAATTAAATTATTTATATCTATGTGAGGTGAATTAGTTACAGATGTAGCACAATCATTAAAGTATGTATGGACACAATAACTTGAGAGAAAATTGTTCGATTATACGAATGTCTGAAGTCCAATTTCTGATAGAGTTGTTTATAAATAAATTCCTGAAATCATTTCTTGAGCATCTCTTTATGACTAGATTAGAGTATATTCGAAAGTTTTAGAAATTATTCGATTTTCTTTTTGGACAATTGAATGGATTGGCGTGATTAAATTATGGAAGTAACCATTTTCTATAATTGGATTTCTGTTGTAACAATGGTATTTCCTGTACATCAAAATTTCTGGTACAAAACATCTAGACATGAACAGATTGAAAACTAGTCTATATGTATATATGGAGTAAGTATTTTTCTACGATTACAAACTCAGAGTCATAAATTTAATTGGGATGGTATCTACCACTTAGTGTTTATTTAATCCTTTACAAACCATTACTTTTCCATGATATATCTATATCACATATAGAGAAGTATATGTCTAATTACTATAGACAAACATTATAATGAAATCCATAACCGAATGTCTACATAAGAAAATATGTATATATTGATAGGGATCCTGAATTTTTGATAGACATGCAACCACAACTATAAATCAAATGCATAGGAGTTGGAATACTCTAGTTAAAGAAACAACTGATGTACTTCATTCACCATAAATCGAATACAATAGACCAAAAGATATCGGTAAATCCATTATTAAACGCTGGGAAACCTTTTTCTTTCTATAACGGAATAATCCAATTGCACAATACAGAGTGGAGTTGCATAAATAACAAGTATAGTGTTCTAAATCGAAGGACATAATCACTTTGACATAGATTAGCATTCTAAGTAGTCTCGGCCAAGATTACTTTTCAATAATTAGAGAACAAAAAAAAGTGTATTACATAGTTGAATAGATCTAAATTCAAATAAAAACTAAATACTTATACAAGAACTGGCGTTATGCCATTAATGGAAAAACTACTCCAAAGGTTTACTCCAACATACATTACAACAAACAAAGAACTAATTATAACAGAGCTAATTGAATCATGATCTCCTTGGATGATGCTAGAACCTGTAGAGTTAGCCTAAGATGTGAGAGGTTTGGAGCCCAAATACCTTTTGCGTAGGAGGCAATGGCAGGTATCCAAGACTTGCACAGACGGAGACCCTGTAAGAAAACAAATCCTGTAATCATTAGTCATTATTTGAGGAATAGGTAACAGAAGAAAAGTAGTTGCAATAAGACGATAAAAGTTAAACCAACAATTTTCTTTCCAGAAAGACACTTACCTTATGATGCATGGGGTCAAATCCTTTCCCCTTAACCCATTGTCTAATTTGATGTTTGGGCCAAGGGAAGAGGGCACATTACAATCTGTGATGGGTCCTCGCAACAGCAAGGCCCATCATTAGTGACAATAACAAGTTTTATAAGTTCCCTCTTACAAATAATTAATCAATAGTGAAACCCTTAACCTGTAAACTATACAAACCTACCACAAGAGAAAGCTGAAGCAATAACACAGACTTTCATACAAAATATAGACATGATTAAAGGTTAAGTTTAAATCAGTCCTGAACCAAAACGATTAAATATAATCAACAGTAAGAGTAGAGTCATCATCTTATGGTATTCAAAATAATGATATGAATCATCGCCCGTCAAGGTGACAAGGTTTTTTTACACACATGAAATGATTATATGTTGTAGGACTCCCGATAAAATATTCAAGTTATCACGAAGACAGAAGATAGAAATGGTAAGAGAAAACCAACAGAGGGTCTGATAAACGTACAGATTGATGACTCCATCATCATAGGGGATATAGATAAAAGAAATGTAACATACTACCCTACCAAACAGAAAGAGTCTCCATATCTCCATGAGGTTCTTTAAGGAAGAACGAAAATAGGAATAATGAATATTAGATGAAGTATGTACGTACCATAGGCCTTTTCATAGGGGGACCTTTCATAAGACCTTTAGCCTTCCTCTATTTAAACAAGATCTTATTACTTATTTAAAGGGAGGCATATGCTATCAAGCAACCCTAACTCTGAAAGACTTCGGTAACTACTGTAGAGGGCTCCCAAATGATTAACCAAAGGAGAAATTTCCCGCAAGGAAGAATAAAACAGGGATGGAAAGGACACAAAAGTAACCAACAGAACAACAAAACACTTAACGTTATTTCCAAAGATTACATCTCCTTATTTTTAAGGAAGAACTTACCAAGGTTTCAGACTACATCGTTAGTTACACCATGGAGCGACCTTCATCACTTATAGACTTCTCCTCTGAAATTGTGGTATGCAGAACCTCTTCATAAAAATTCAGAAATGAAAAAACGTTGAACCTACTCCAACCCTAAGCGGTGCCTTGATATCTCATAGTAAATGCAGGGAGTGTGGAGGATGTTTAGGAATGTGACAATGGCAGAGTGAATGTGACACTTTGGGTATGGAGCCCAGAAAATATAGAGGAATTCATAGGACGACCATTAATGAAGCTACAAAGATTTAACTAATACAGCTGTAAATGATCTCTTCCACTTAAAGAATGTCATGATTTGACACCATCACGGCTCATGGTTAAAAGCCTTCTCCCCTCAATGTTAGTCTGAGACATTAGTTAGATCCTAGTTGTAAATATTCCATTGGCATTTGCATCTAGTACTTTCATTACACTTCAACCACCGATTTTAGGAGCCACAAAATAACCAAGACTTGGTACTTATGTTAGCTTCCTAGAGTAAGAGTAAATCCTAGGATAACATCAGCAAGTGGGTAGATATTAAAGGAATAAGGGTTTTTCCAAAGTCCTGGGTAGATATTAAAGGTAGAAGGGGTTTTCCAAAGTCCTAGGGACTTTTCCTTATAACCTTTATACTCATGACATAAATAGGGGATCTTGTGGTAAGTAGAAATCTAGGAGTTTGTAAAAAGGTTTTTTTTTATAATAGAATTTTAAAGAAAAGTTTTATTACAGAGTTTCATAACCTAGTCGACAACAGAGTTTCATAACTAGGACCCCTTTTCCTACCAAGAAACTATATAAACAGTTTTTTTTGTTGTTGTAAATATGAGGTTCATTACAAAACAACAAGAAACAACCGACAAACCATCGAGGAAGAAGCACTCACCGAACCAGTAAACAATGTATCTAGATTCAACGATGACAAAGTTGCATTGTAAGGCTAAAAGAAGGATGAAACATACAATGCCTATTCAACTGGTGGTGGAAAACAATATTGTCCAAAATCACTGCAACATTGTATGGAAAATTTTGAGGAAACATGTAGTATGAGAAGCATATTCAGATAAACATTTGAGGTTGTTAGGATGTATAAGGGCCTCACGGTATGTAAACATTTAAGTTGTCAGGCCTGTTGGAGGACCTCATGATATATAAACATTTAAGTCGTCGGGCCTTTTCAATCACATCAAAAAAGTGTTATTACATTTGACATGGACTAATAATAGTAGCACAAATAAGAAAATAAATCTCAATTCTATGGAATTATCGATCACTAGAAATCTTGGACATACAAATAATAAAAAAATCACCGTACATTATCTAAGACAATTCCACTAGAAAATGCTAAGACAAACATTTGAACTAATGCTAGCATTAATCCACCTTCGAGCAATGCATAAGAAAATATATGATTCAAAAAGACCACATACGATCAAATACTTTGGATATGCCAACATATATAACATTGGGAATAGTGAATCCAATAATAAGACCTCCAATCTATTGTCCAATCAGATCATGACATATATGGTACTTTTTATTAATAAAAAATCAATGTTTTTAGTTCCCTAGTTCCAACAATAGATAATATGGAAATATTTGTGGTCAAAGGGAAAACTAATACGAGGTCAATGAGTTATCGATTGATATAGTCTTTATGTGCCTACGATAGTCTCTCTATGCTAATTGATTCTAATATATCATAGAATGATGTTAATTTCAAACATCATGGTTATATCGTGGAAGTCACTGTACTGTTCGCAGGTGATTGAACAATAGAAGTCTAATTTATTGCCCACCTACCGGGAATCCACGGTTGGAGAAGTGACTTGGTATGGAATGGGGACGCGGTCATTCGGTGTCATGATATAATAGCATGAGTGAAAACGTGAACCTGTAAGTATGCCTACCCATACAATCAAACATTTTTGAAAAAATAAATAAGTGACAAGAAAGATAAAGTTCAGGGAAAAGAGAAACGTATATTTGGCCAAGCATAGAAGACATAAAATAAGGGCTAATATATTCACATATGTAACAGATATCCCATTTCCTACCAAGATATATAATTGGAACTTGAAGTGCGAAGGTGGCGGGCACAAAGAACAATGACTAAGCAATATGATTTGTGAGTTTACTTGGTTCTTGATTGTATGCTTCGTCTATCAATTTGTATATCATGGAACTCCAAGTGTTGTTTACAGGAAACAGAACAATAGAATTTCATTTTTTTTGATAAACTAGTAATACATACTAAATATGTACTTTTATAATGTATGGACATGAGATTTTATAGATCATGTACGAATCCCTCATTCCATGCTTATCCACTTTTTTGGATCGCAGGTTCTCGGGCTAATAGGGTGAAAATTGATCCTCTATTGTTTTGTGTCCTATAAAGAGCACCTAGAGTTCTGCAATATACAAATTGATAGGAGGACATGCGGTCTAGATGGCTCAACATTGCACTTCTATTGTTCTGTGTCCTCTAAGCAACACTCGAAGTTTCGCGATATACAAATTGACAAATGGACTCCAGGACTTGCAGGCTCAAGATTGTGATTTTTTACGGATGGACAACCCAATAAACTATCTAATATTATCTAAAAACATTATTTTCAAATACTAAATTATTAATATTGAATATTAATATTTGTATGGATCTCGCATTCCATAGATAGCCACCTTTTGGATCATGGGTACTCGGGCTGGAGGGATCAAAATTGTGCCTCTAATTCTCTGTCCTCCAAATAGCACCCAGAGTTATGTGATATACAAATTGGCATGCGAACTTGTGGATTGGCTAGCTCAAAATTGCACATTTATTTTTCCATGTCTTACAAACAACACTTGGAGTTCTGTGATATACAAATTGACAGACGAACTCTAGGGCTGGTGGTCTCAAGATTACGAATGTTTACAGATGGTGACCCCTATAAACTATTAAAAATTATCTAAAAAAAATTATTTTCAATACTAAATTATTCATATTAAATATTGATATTGTACAATTTATTTACATAAAATTACTGAAGGATTTTAAATATCTTATTTGAAAGAAAAATCCACGTATTCGAAAACTCACCATTCAAAAAGTTTGTACAATATGAAACGGGGAAACCAATTTTGAGGAAACCATTGAGAACAATAAACCAACCATTATAATCAGAAATAAAAAAAATAGAAAACCATAATGGTGTCCCGACCTCTAGATATCTAGCTCAATTTGGTATCAACTACAAAGGGTTTGGATAGAAGAGAATAATTGAAAAGTTGTGAATTATTATTGCATTGTCACTTAATGGTTTCTTATGTGCATTGGAAAGTAGTTGCACTTAGAACTATAATGAGAATATAATTTTTGTAACCATTGTTAAGACTAATTTCTCTGTCCAAGACCAGATTAGATAATTGTTAAAGATAATACATATAAGAGAATAGAAAGTGATTTTCGATTTCTCTGTCCAAGACAAGATTACATAATTGTTAAAACTAATGCAGATAAGAGAATAGAAAGTGAATTTCTACACCAGGGAGAATATTTTAGGGACTATCCCATTATCTGATGTAGAAGTTGATAATGGAGTGTATTATTAATATACTTTGTTTCACATTAAGATATTGTGTTACATGTGCAGTGTGAGGGGTGGTGTTGAAATGCTTAAATTACAGTTGTAAGAATCAAGCCAATAAGTACTAAACTATTACCCCACTCAAAAAAATAAATGAACTACTTATTATTGATTAAGTTCCACATGATTAAACACAAGAGAAGATATTCACTACTTTTTTACAATTAAGAAGAGATAGTATCCATTATTAGAAAATACAATATTCTACACCAGAGGCAGGGAAAAACCACCAGCTTGAGAACTCTCACTCCAAAAATCTGGCTACGTATAGAATGAGGGACCCGTACATGATCTATAAAATCTCATATCCATTGTTTATAAAAGTACATATTTAGTGTGTATTACTCATTTCTCGAAAAATTTCTAGGTGCGGAAGTTGGCGGATACACATGTTTATATTTCCACTTAATTTTATATCACCAACCCGACCAACCGCTTCGCCGTTTCATATTGTACAAACTTTTTGAATAATGAGTTTCCGAATATGCGGGCTTTTCTTTCAAATAAGATATTTAAAATCCTTCAGTAATTTTATGTAATTAAATTGTACAATATAAATATTTAATATTGATAAATTAGTATTGAAAATAATGGTTTTTAGATAATGTTTTATAGTTGATAGGGATCACCATCCGTAAACAAACACAATATTGCACCCACCAACCCTGAAGTCCATCTGTCAATTTGTATATCACGGAACTCCGAGTGCTATTTGGAGGACATGGAACAATAGATGTGCAATGTTGAGACAACCAATCCACAAGTCCGCCTGTCAATTTGTATATCACAGAGCTCTGGGTGTTATTTGTAGGACATAGTGAAATAGAGGCCCAATTTTGAGCCTACCAGCCTGAGCACCCACGATCCAAAAGGTGGCTAAGTATGGAATGAGGGATCCATACAAATATCAATATTTAATATTTGAAAATAATGTTTTTAGCTAATGTTAGATAGTTGATTGGGTTGTCCATCCATAAAAAATTTCAATCTTGAGTGTTGTTTGGAGGGAACAAAACAATAGAAGTGCAATGTTGAGCCTGCCAAACTGCAAGTCCGCCTGTTAATTTGTATATTGCGGAACTCTGGGTGATATTTGTAGGACACATAACAATAGTGGCTCAATTTTCAGCCTACCAACCCAAGAACCAGTGATCCAGAAAAGTGGCTAAGTAAAAGAATGGGATACATACATGCTCTATAAAATCTCATGTCCATACTTTATAAAAGTACATATTTAGTATGTAATACTCATTTATCGAAAAATTTGTAGGTGCGGAAGTTGGTGAATACATGTATTCAAATTTCCACTTACTTTTATATCACCAACCTGACTGAGTGCCTCCCCGTTTCATATTGTACAAACTTTTGGATCGTGAGTTTTCGAATACGGGAGTTTTTCTTTTAAATAAGATATTTAACATCCTTTAATAATTTTATGTAGTTAAATTGTACAATATAAATATGTAATATTAATACTTTAGTATTGAAAATAATGTTTTTAGATAATGTTAGATAGTTGATAGGGATCACCATCCATAAAAAATCGCAATCTTGAGCCTGCCAAACCTGGAGTCCATCTTTCAATTTGTATAACGTGGAACTCCAAGTGTTGTTTGGAGGACACAGAACAATAGAAGTGCAATGTTGAGCCAACCAACCTGCAAGTCCACTGTTAAATTTGTATATGGTAGAAATCTAGGTGCTATTTGTAGGACACGGAGCAATAGAGGCCCAATTTTGAGCTCGCCAACCCGAGAACCTACGATCCGAAAGGTGGCTAAGTATGGAATGCAGGATCCGTACATGCTCTATAAATTATCATGTCTATACTTTATAAGACTACATATTTAGTATGTATTACTCATTTTTTAGAAAGTTTCTAGGTGCGGAAGTTAGCAGATTCATTTCTTCAGATTTCAATTTCTTTCATATCACTAGCCTGACCGACTTCTTCCTTGTTTCGTATTGTACATAATTTTTTGTCGAAATAAATTGTACAATATCAATATTTAATATTAGTAATATAGTATTGAAAATAATTTTTTTAGATAATGTTAGATTGTTGATAGGGATCACCATCCATAAACAGTCACATTCTTGAGCCCGCTAGCCCTGGAGTCCGTTTGTCAATTTGTATATCTCAGAACTTCGAGTGTTGTACAATAGAAGTGCAATGTTGAGCCAAATAGCCCGCAAGTCTTCTTGTCAATGTGTATATCACAGAATTATGGGTGCTATCTGAAGGGCACGGAACAATAGAGGCCCAATTTTGAGCCTGCTAGCTCGAGAACCCGCGATCCAAAAAGTTCCTAACTATGGAATGCGGGATCCGTACATGTACATGCTCTGTAAAATCTCATGTCCATACTTTATAGTACATATTTGGTATGTATTACTCATTTTTCAGAAAATTTCTAGCTGCGGAAGTTGGCGTATACACGTGTTAAGATTTCCACTTACTTTTATATGACCAGCCCGACTGACCACTTCCCCATTCCATATTTTAGAAACTTTTTGGTTCACAGTTTTTTGAATAGGCGAGTTACAGGATAGGCTAGTTCAATATTGCATTTCCATTGTTCCTCCACCTGCAAACAACACCCAGACTTCCACGATTGACAAATTAGAAAAGAAATTGAAATAAAAGAATATATTCTATGCAAAGTCTAAGAGAAATAACATATGAACAAGAGGACATTAAAATTCAAATTCATCATTGTTATACTTGCAATGAAGATAACAATACAAAAAATTTACCTAAACATCCAAAAAATTGATTTTCTTGAAGAAAATAGATTACAAGACATGGAAAAATAGAAACTATCAACCCAAGAAGGAGAGGTCACATAAAATTGTAACATGATAGAGAAGAATAAAGAGCTAGACGAAAATTTAGCTAATAATTTGGCACTAAGTCGTTTGGAAAATAAATTCGATGTCAAAACCCATCAAAGAGGAAATGAATAAGCGAATAGAGTTGGAACATGAGTATTTAAAAATATCCTTGAACCACATAATATTTGTTGTAAAGAGTTGAAAGATGAGGACATGTTATCAATAGTAAAAAAACAATTAAAAAAAAAGTCATTTATCGAAACAACTTACCTCATTGAAGAAAATAGTTTGATGAAAATAATAGAACATAATGATAGGTTCATCAAGAATATTTATAAACGAAGACCTCATTCTATAAGACCAAGCTAAATCAAGGTGGAAAATTCAAAAAATAAAAGAAGTTGGGAAGGAAGAAAAATGGGCACTAAATAGGAATTTGGGACACGTGAGATCCTCTCTTGGAATTTTCATAGCTTTCCATGATGTGAAGGTACTATGTTAATTTGGATATTGAGTGAAAATGATATTATTTTTCTAGTTGAAATGTGTAATATAGATGGATTTTTGTGGCCTCCCACCTATTCCAACTGGTTCATTTTGGTAGTTTTCTAGTTTGGTATTTTTTTCCTAGTTTTCAGGTCCCTCACTTCTGGGGTCGTTTTGAGTCCCTAAACAACATTTTTAGGGCTCTCCATAAGAATATTGCAAATAGAGTCAGGTTCGAATGGAAACATGTCTAGTACTCGAATATACCTTTCCAACAGGCTTTCGTACGCCTAAAACGAAGATCGTATGCAGAAGTTACGACCCCAGAAATATGATGTACTAACTTACCCAAACGAGGCCCACATGACTTTTGGTGCTTCATCTCCTAGGGTTAGGTTTTTAGATGTATAGGGTTTTTTACATTCCTATTTATTGTAAAAAGGCCTTGAGAGCCTCTTTGTAATCATCTTCTTGCAAATGAGCACTGTCGTCACATCTCTTCTCAGAGATAAGCTGCCACCATTCTAGCAAGCTTGTTTTCTGCTACATTTTATAGTTTCAAATTATTTCCTTATTGAATAGAAACCAATTTTATTGTATATATGTTATTATGTGTTAAGCATGTTTTGATAATAATTTGTATTCATTTCATTATGCTCATAAAATTCGGATCAACGTGGGAGCATGAAGAGGCTAAGGTCCCTAACATAGAAGGATTTTTCTTGTGATCAACATGGAACAATAAATCCTATCACAAAGGGATTGAAGGAATAGCTTATTACATAAAATTTAACATTTCTCCTCACATTCGGCTTCATGTAATGCCCATATACTTATAAACATCATTAAGATTCATAAACATTTTATTTGGTAAACTGAAATAATAACTTCTTTGCATAATAGTGATTCTCATAACAACAACTTCAAAAACTCGGAATTTTCAATAATTGCTGAAATCATGACAGAAAGAAATAAATACAAAACTTAACAAAGTACCTGGTTCTGATGCTAATTTTTGTTGCCTCTGTGCCTTGTTGCTGCCTTCCTGCTACCTGCTCCTCAGATCAATCCTGCCACAAACAGGAAAATAACTGCTCAAAACTACTGTCCTCCCTATCAACTAGGAAAACTAGCTAGCTCCAGGATATCTACGGATATCCTGGCCCTTCGTGCCCAAAACCTCCAGCAACTCGGTGGCTCAACTAGTCAAAATCACAACCAGAACTCTCTCTGCTCACAGCAAGTCAACAGTCCACAACATCCATTCCCCCCTGTCGAATGGTGCGCACATCCCCCTCTTCCCGTCCCTTATTCCTCCCTGTCGACTCACGCATTTACTTCACAACCACCCCCCGTCCTTCGTCCTTTGTCATGTTTTAATGTTTTATCTTATCAGGATCCATGGCTATCCCTCTTTTCATACGCCACTATTTTATAACATTTTCATTGATCTTTTAAATTATAATTCTCAAGTCATTAAATGTGGTCTGTGGTTAAAGTATTACTTAGTTAATCACAATCATTTTCTTTTAATTAATTTTACTTTATAATCTTTAATCATTTATTCAATTAGGGTCGTTACATACACCCACCCTTCAAGAAACTTCGTCCCGAAGTTTAAGGTGTCTGATGGTACAAAGGAAAAGAACATGGTTCACACACTCACAACAAGTAACTGACGTTATCAGCAAGTAAGTCAAGAAATCTCATACATACTATTGTATATGTACAAGAAATGCATGTGTAGCTAGTACATGCAAGTCTTGTACATGTACTAATAATCAAATTGTCACCGTTTAGTAATTTATGTATACATTCAATCCAGTCAACAAGACTAGTCTTTTATAGAAGACAACAATCAATTAATTGTGTGAGAATTTGTTTAAGTACAATTGTCCAGTTCAATAATTTATTTTAACAACCGTGGTTTAGTTACATAATAATGAATATTCATATATACACATTTTTTTTTATCAAATCCCACCACAAGACAGATCTCCATATAGTCTCAACTATTCTACTCATCCTTCCTCCCTAACCTACTTCCAACTCCATTCCTATATGTCCTCTACTAGACTATCTTGGAGCGTTATCTATACTGACCTAACTCCAAATAGAACCCGTAAGTGGAAGTGTCGCTATCTCGACCAATATGCCCTAGCAGGCAACTGACAGTCCTCATCACACGTCTTGGGGAGCGTGAACCAACACCTTCCTCCTAGGACTTCAGGTTTTGGAGGATACACAGTGGGAAATGCCTCCACCCCTCCTAACAGAACCAGGGTCAACACCCTATAATGGAGGATACTCGGTGGGAAATGCCTCCACCCCTCCTAACAGAACTAGGGTCAACACCCTACAATGGAACATTTAGGAGCACCGTGTTGTTGGAGGTTTTGTCATCGTTTATTCAGTTTTGGGCAGTGTTAGTACCAAAAATCATAGCATAATCATGCATTAGTCCACCTATCATAGCAATGCATCCAATCAATATAATTTCCCACATATTATTCATGCCATAATGTTTCTCAGCAGTGGTCCACATATCCACTTTCATCATCATTATCACTTAGCTATTTCATAGCCCATAACCTGCAAATTAGTTTGCAACACAAACTCATATATTTATATGCATTATCATCATATAATTGCATGCTTTCATAATTTCAATTTGGTATCCCCGTACCAATACATTAACATCAAAGTTTTCCAATTTGAATTAGATTTCACAATATCCCATAATTCATACTCTTTACACATTCACAAGATTATCATTTACTAAAATAGATTTCATCGTATCCAACATCATTCTAATGGTATTTAAACATTCAACAATTTCTCTTTCTCACAATATGTCGCATCATATACCTCATCATCAATAGCATTTAAACATTCATAAAATTTTCATTCACATAATAGATCGCATTACATGCATCATCATTAATAACACTTAAACATTCATTATTGTTCATAAGTTTGAAGTTTTAAGTATATCACTTAATAGTTCACTGTGATTAGGAAATAGAGTGTATAAGCCTCAGGTCATCATGGTTGTCTAAGTCAAAAGGTAGTGTTACATACACCCCACATTCGAGAAACATATTCTCGAGGTGGTCAAAATAGTGAGGGATAATCTCGCTGTAGTGTCTTGGCGTCCTCCCAAGTAGCAGATCCTGGACTATACTTGTCCCACTGGACCTTAACTTGGTCTACCAGATGGTTTCTGAGCTGTCAGACTCTACGGTCCAGTATGCATAACGGTTCTACCATGAGGGTTCCCACGTCTGATACCTGCAATTCTTTCCAACTTAGTTTATGTGATTCATCAGCAACATAATGGTGTAAAATAGATACATGAAATACATTATGAGTTTTATGAAAGTGGGGTGGTAGTACGAGACAATAGGCAACGGGTCTAATTTTCTCTTGGACCTTAAATGGCCCTATAAACTGAGGTGACGACTTGGTCCCCTTCCCAAACCATATGGTGCTCTTATTAGGCCTGATACGAATGAAAACTTGGTCCCCCACTTCATAATTTATGTCTGTCCTGTGTGCATCCGCATAACTTTTCTGTCTATCTTGAGCTTCCTTTAGCCTCTGCCTGATCTGAATCACCTGTTCCTCCATTTCCTGAATCAATTCTAACCCAATTGTTACTCAGTCTTCTAATCTATCCCAACTCAATGGTGTTCTGCATGGCCTTCCATACAAAGCTTCGTATGGTGGCATTCCGATGGAACTATGATAATTTTTATTGTAGGCAAACTCTACCAAAGGTAGGTGCTTCTCCCACAGGGTTTGATTATCCATTACGTACATCCTAAGCATTTCTTCCATGACTTGATTTACTCTCTTAGTTTTCCCATCTGTTTCAGGATGATAAGTTGTGCTTAATTTCAATTGAGTTCCCAATGCTGACTATAGACTTGTCCAAAATCTAGAAGTGAATCTAGAGTCCCTATCTGAAATGATCTTCTTAGGTATCCCATGAAAACAGATAACCTCTCTTATAAACACTCGAGCCACATCAGTAACATCATATGTGTCTCTAACCGGAATGAAATGAGCACTCTTGGTTAACTTATCCAGTATCACAAGAATGGCATTGTGTCTATGAGATGTGAGCAGCAACGCTACAACAAAATCCATTGAGATGACTTCCCACTTGGACATAGGAACGTCATGTGGTTGTAGGAGGCCTGCTGGGTGATGGTGATCGACCTTCACTTGTTGACACTCTAGGCATCTGGCGACGAAATGGACTACATCGCGCTTCATGCCTACCCAAAAGAAGAGTTTCTTCATCTCTGCGTACATCTTCTTCACACCCGTATGTGTACAATAATGTGATCTATGGGCTTCCTTCAGTATGATGCTTCGAATATCCCCATTCTTCGGGATGTACATCCTTCCTCGATATCTCAACAATCCGTCTGTTTCTAGATTATACCCTTCATACTTTGGGTCTAACTGCCTCCCGTTCTGGAGGTTTGAAGTAACTTTTAAATACCAACTGTCTCCTAGTAGTTGTGTCAACACCTGTTCCCTCAGACTGACCTTTAAGGTTACCAAGGAGAAGATACGTGGTCTCCTACTCAAGGAATCCGCGACCACATTTTCCTTTCCCTTTATATATGAAATACCAAAATTGTACTCACTCATAAACTCACTCCATCGCCTTTGCCTGGCATTCATATCTCTTTGAGTGAAGAGATGTTTTAAACTTTGATGGTCTGTTTTGAGTTCAAAATTTCGACCCACAAGATAGTGCCTCCAAAGTTTCAGAGCTAGCATTACAGCTACCAACTCTAAATCATGAGTCTCATATAACTCCTCGTGCTTCTTCAACTTTCTTAACACATAAGCTATCACTCCTCCATCCTGCATTAGCACGGCCCCCAACCCTTGTTTCAAGGCATCCATGAAGACCATGAAGTCCTTTTCCATATCTGACACTCATAGAATTGGCGCACTAGTTAGTAACCTCTTAAGCTCAATGAATGCACTATTACATTCTTCTGTCCATTCATACTTGACCCCCTTGCATTGCAAAGTGGTGATGGGTTTCGCTATTTTTGAGAATCCTTCCATAAATCTCCGGTAATAACCCGCTAGCCCCATGAAGCTTCTCACCTCATGTGCATTCTTTGGCACTGGCCATTCCAGAATGGCCTTTACCTTTTCCAGGTCCACTAAGATTCCTTCGCCTGAAATGATATGGCCTAAATAGTGGATCTCTTTCTGGAAGAAGGAACACTTCGACAACTTTCCATACAATTTGTTCCTTCTAAGGAAAGACAACACTATTCGCAAGTGTTCCTCGTGTTCTTTTTCATTCCTAGAATAGATGAGAATGTCATCTAGAAAAACTTGTACAAATCGATCTAAGTACTTCCGGAATACGCCGTTCATGAGACTCATGAACACTGCTGGCGCATTAGTCAATCCGAAAGGTACTACAAAAAACTCGTAATGTCCAAACCGAGTTCAAAAGGTAGTTTTTGGGATATCACTTTCCTTAATCCTTAACTGATGATACCCAGATCGCAAATCGATCTTTGAGAATACCGCTGCTCCTTTCATTTGATCGAAGAGGTCATCTATTCGCGGCATTGGGTACCTATTCTTCACTGTAGCACGATTCAAGTCCTTGTAGTCTATACACAGTCGTAAGGATCCATCCTTCTTCTTTACAAAAATTACTGGTGCGCCCCAAGGTGAGACATTGGGCCTTACTAGCCCTGAATCTAGTAACTCCTTCAACGACATTTGCAATTCACAAAGTTCTGGCGCTGTCATTCGATACTGAGTCTTGGATATTGGTTCTGCACCAGGTTTCAGGTCAATGGTAAAATCAAGCTCCCTCTCAAGAGGTAATCCTGGTAACTCATCTAGAAAAATATCCTGAAATTCTGACAATACTGGGTACTGACCCAATGAGGGTCCCTTCCTTTCATTCACTGCTTCCACTACATAAAGTCGACACCCTTGTCTTAAGCATCGCTTGACCTTCATAGTCGATATAAAGAGTAATGCCACTTTTCTCTGTACACCCTGAATCTCTATCGGTTTTCCTTCATCATTGACATAATGCACCTTCTTTGCGAAACAATCTATCAAAGCTTGATGAGCTGCTAACCAATCCATTCCAATGATTAAGTCATATGCCCCAAGGGCAGTGATGTATACCTTCAACTTGGTAGTGCACACTCCTAGGTCTTCTATACAATTATCGACACTAGGTCCTACAGCTTGTTTCTTCCCCGAAGCCATCTCGACTTTCTTAAAGTCATCGTGCTCATAGGCTGCCAACCCACTCTTTTCTAATGCAGATGGTGAAATGAAACTGTTTGTCGCACCAGAATCAAACAAAATCTTAACATTAACATAATTTAGCGTACCTGACAACTCCACTACGGTGGATTGATGTTCAGCCTGGCGGTTATCAACCGCTGCGTAAATATGGTGGCCGCTACTTGCTTTCCCCATCGGTGCCTCTCCTTCATTATGCACGAACCTTGGTTGAAACTCTAGGCAGTCATGCTAGTAATGGGGTTCCCCACACCCGCAACAGGTGACACCCGGTGGAACCAGTGCATTGCTACGTGTATGTCCTTGAAATGAGTTCCTTCCCTTGGAACCTCTGCCCCTACTAGTTGTTCCCCGAGATGGTCGTGGACCTGTCTGCACCGTTGCCGATGAACGATATGTTGCACTAGCTGCCATTGAAATCCCTGCAGCTACTGTCCTGGGCACATCTCTTTTACCATAAGGTGGCGGCCTTGAGCCCCCTCCCTTGGAAAATGTCCTCGGGGTCTTTCCTACGAACCTAGGGCGATGCGGAAATGCCGCTCTTGTACCCCCTGTTAGGTTCATATGTTCTTCCGCATAACGTGCACTCTCTACTGCCTCTGCCACTGAAGATGGTTTCCACATCCGCACCATAGCTCTTATCTTCGGGTTCAATCCATAAATGAAGTGCTCTGCTTTTCGTTTGTCAGTTTCCAAATACGAAACGTATTTAACCAGTTCCATAAACCTGATCTCGTATTCTTCCACAGTCTTGTTTCCTTGTACTAGGGCATGAAATGCCCCTACTTGTTGTTCCTCATAGTATGTTGGTAGATACTTCCTTCAGAACCTTTCCTCGAAGAGTTCCCAAGATATCGTGTCTGGGGTAAGCTATAGTTGTCTTTCTAAGTTGCCCCACCAGTTCAAGGCGCTATGTCTTAACTGGAAAATTGCAATCTTTGCCTTTGAATTGGATGGATAGTCCCTTAAGGAAAAACACCTTGTCATGCCTTCCAACCATGCTTCCGCGTGTTCACTGGTCCGACCTCCGACAAACTCTAGAAGTTTGATCTTCTGGAACTCTCGCGTGATGTCTTCAGGTGGAAATTCTCCCCTTGAATTCCTGGATGCTTCTGGATTACCCGTTCCAGATGGTGGGGGTTCCACTTCAGTCCCTGCTGGTTGGCGCCCTTTTAAAGTTTCGTCAATGGCCTCCAACGAGAACAGTATGAGGGCTAGTTCGGGTAATGGTGGTGGTGGTGTTGGTGGTGTCGGTGGTGTTGATGGTGTTGATGGTGTTGGTGGCATTGGTGGCACCCGTGATGACGCTCCCCTGCCTCGACCTCTTCGAGTCCTGGCCATATGGTATGACTTAACCTGCATCACCCCAAAGTTATATGGGTGAGTTCCAAGATGTTTCAAATTGGTGTTGCTTAAACTTAGAAATAGAGTTAGGCGTAAGTTTTCTTTACTTGTCTGTAAACAGACATTACTCCATCAGGGGAATTGGCTCGGTTTGGATTAGGATTAAGCATCTAAGCTTGGTTAACATCGAACTTTAAGGTAGACTAACCCTACACTCAATAAAATAATTAAATTAAAATAATTATTTACATTAATTTAATCCAAATTAACTTTATTTTAATTTATACTAACTCATTCCTATCTATATATAATTTATTTATACTAATTAATTTAATTTATTTTATAATATTTCTAACAATTTACAATAAATAATTAAAAAAAACAACTAAACGAGCACCCAAGGATTTGGGCATGCCTGGGTTCCACGTGTTTGTCTGGTTTCCTCAAGCTCCCCTCATCTGAGCTGAAGTGGCCCTTCAAATCCCCTCTGGATTCATTGTCGAATGCCCCAATCCACATCCTTATCTTCCTTCGTCACGGCCCCTGTGCCTACCGTGGCTTATTCCCGACTCTGTATCGGAGTTCGGGGTTTCGGACTTTTCACTGTCACGATCCCCTTACCTCTCCAATTCTCGATTCACGATGGGCTCAGTTTCTAAGATCTAGCCCCTTACTGACTATACCTTGGTCTATATGACCGTGTTCACAAGACCGTGGCCACATATTTTCCTATCGGGATTTTGTGCTCAACTTTCCCAATGGGCCCTTTTCCGTTAGCCCCTTTGCTATGAGCTTGGTCCACATGACCGCCTCCATAATCATGGCCTTGTGTCACCTTATCGGGATTTCGGTGTTTTTGCGTTTGCGATGTCAATGCACGCATGTCCTTAGGATTCCCAATTCCCGATCCCCGATGCACGTGTGAGTTCTATCGGGTATCGTGAAATTGTGATTTCCAATGCATCAATTCCTTTGTATGCTGAAGCCTCGAAATATCGAATCCCGACTCCTTCAGATCCTGGGACATGTGTCCCTCCAATCGAACGGCTTCGTTCTCGCGTCAGAAAATCGTGGATCGCAATTCCGTTGTGCATGAGTTTCACAACCCCGAAAACTTCGATATGCCTAACCCCGACTCCTCAGGATCCTCTGACACGCGTCCTCGAAGTGAACGGCTTGAATCTCATCGGGAAATCGCGGATCGTGATTTCCTGTTGCATGAATTCTTCACCTTGAAAACTCCGATGCCCCCAAACACCGACTCTTGAGGATCTCATGCCACACATCCTCTCCGATGGATGGTTCATAAATCCCGTTGGGAAATCGCGGATTACGAATCTAAATTGCCTAAACATCTTGTCCCCGGAATTCCTGATTTCCTGATGGGGTCAAATGCCGATGGTTTTCGATGATTGCCACTTGTCCCACAGATGGACGGTTGTGATTCTACCAGGATTTTCCTATGGATTTCCCGACTCTTCCCAGATGACGGACACCTGTCCTCCATTCTGACTCTAGTGGTCCCACCATGTTTACGTCACTGTCGGGATATCGTCGATCGCAATTCCCAGCGACGTGGTTTCTTTGTCTTCGAAAACCCCAATTTCCCGATCCACGACTCTTCGGGATCTCTTGACACGCGTCACACACAATCGACGGTCCGGATCTGATCAGGAAATTGTGTATCGCGATTTCATTATGCAACGGTTCTACTCTCCTAAAATCTTCGATGGTAAAATCTCGACACCTCCCAGAACACTGACACGTGTCCTGCCGAGATCAACAACTAGGATCCGTTCTCGGGATTTCGAGAACCACAAGGTCTCGATTTTCTAACTTCACAAAACCCCGATGACTCAGATTTCCTGATTTCCCCATGGCTCCTCCTATGCACGCTAGGGCTTAAACCCCACACAACTTGTCTAGATATAACGGCTGATGGGATTTCATCAGATATCTGACGGTGCAGATCCGTTCTCCCATATAACAGACAACTCTTCTTTGGGAAATTCGATTAGTTGCATGAAACACCACGTGGTGTACAAATTTCTTTCTTTTGGCACGGTTGAAATTTGTATGGGTCTAACGTTTCAGAGATTCTTCATTATTTTAAAACTTTACTGAGGCCTATACAGGAAACTAGTTTACGCTGTTCCTGCGTAATATAAGTCTGTTAAATTTCCTTTTTCAGCCTGCGCATCGACAGTTCCCCATTTAGGTGAGTTCGAGGTAAAGTAGGCCTTTTCAAGGTCTCGCAAATGTATTTTGCATTTTATTTAGTATAGTTTGTGTAGTTATTGGATCTTACCAGTTTCAAGCCTTCGACAAAATCTTCCCACAACATTTTCATCGGTTTCAGGTGTTTATTCTACCCGAAACTTCATTAACAACATTGCTCAAAAAAAATTAAGTTATGACTTCTCTTTTCCGTGCTCAATAGCTTGGATACCATACTGTATTATGTATCAGTCCCATTTAGTCAAACTGAACGTGTATCTTTTACGGGTTAAGTGTGGCTGGAGTTAACACTCCGGGTTTCAGCCCTTAGGTCCTAGATTTCGAACTAAGATGCTCTGATACCATATGTAATGCCCATATACTTCTAAACATCATTAAGATTCATAAAAAAATTATTTGGTAAACTGAAATAATAACTTCTTAGCATAATAGTGATTCTCATAACAACAACTTCAGCAACTCGGAATTTTCAATAATTACTGAAATCATGACAGAAAGAAATAAATACAAAACTTAACAAAGTACCTGGTTCTGATGCTAATTTTTGTTGCCTCTGTGCCTTGCTATTGCCTTCCTGCTACCTACTCCTCAGATCAATCCTGCCACAAACAGGAAAATAACTGCTCAAAACTACTTTCCTCCCTGCCAACTAGGAAAACTACCTAGCTCTAGGATATCTACGGATATCCTGGCCCTCCGTGCCCAAAACCTCCAGCAACTCGGTGGCTCAACTGATCAAAATCACAACCAGAACTCTCTCTGCTCACAGCAAGTCAACAATCCACAGCATCCATTCCCCCCTGTCGAATGGTGCACACATCCCCCTCTTCTCGTCCCTTATTCCTCCCTGCCAACTCACGCATTTACTTCACAACCACCCCCCTTCCTTCGTCCTTCGTCATGCTTTAATGTTTTATCTTCTCGGGATCCATGGCTATCCCTCTTTGCATACGCCACCATTTTATAACATTTTCATTGATCTTTTAAATTATAATTCTCAGGTCATTAAATGTGGTCTGTGGTTAAAGTATTACTTAGTTAATCACAATCATTTTCTTTTAATTAATTTTACGTTATAATCTTTATTCATTTATTCAATTAGGGTCGTTACACTTCATAAGAGACCCTCTCAATGAATACAATTGGATAGAGATCTCATACATTAATTCTAAGAATATTTATATAACCATATGATATTTTGTGCCTATTAATTCTACATTTTATAAGAAAAACTATCTAGATAAAAAGAAATCCATATAATACCCTAGAACAAAATATTTGCAATTTGAGAAATGAAGGGAATATCCTCATGCTAGGAAACTTTAGCCTTTAATTCTAGAACTGGAGCCAACCAAGCTATTATTTTGAACAATTATTCCAACCCTAATCCTTTATGGCTATATGAGGACTTTGTTTTAGCTAACAAATACAAAAGAAACTCTCAAGTGTGGCCAAAAGTTTGTTTGGTACCAAGGTATTCAAGCATTGTAGTTCTCAAGACCTAATTATTTTCATTGGTGTAATGAGGTGGCTATGCACAAGTGCCCCATTGGAGAAAATTCCAATCATCAAAGCCACCTTCTTTTTGAAAAAAAAAAATGATATTTTATTAAAGGATTTAAATAGTGAATTAAACATGGCGGCTTCACCTTGTTGATCAATACATTATAATGTTCATTCTTAAAGGGGGTTTTCAAGTTGTCAAAAATATAGTTAATATATTGTATGTATTTGGGCAGAGGGGGGGACATGGGACTTCATAGGTGTTGTGGGTATAAAAAGGGGTATTTAGTCAAAATAATTTATTTTTTTCAATTGGAAAGATGTATTGTTAGGGGGCGTCAACAAAATGATTTTGGGAGTTATTTTCCAATATCTAGGGAAATTAGAGGTATTCTTTAATATCCCCATGAACTCACATGCTATGTCATGGGTTTAGTGAGTGGAGACCCAGTGGAATCAAATATTTATTATTATAAAGAAAACATTGAAGATCCCTATAATAATTTTACAACAACCCTTCATACTTCCATTAATAAGTTATATGTAGAGATGTCATGTAAAAATAATAATAGAACAATCAACCCTTGATATGATATCGAGTGTAACATTTATAGGAAATCCATTAGCTATTCTTCTAATGCATTTTTAAAACTCAATAAGATAAATATGTACAAACCCCTCATTAAAAGGAAAAAAGGGTATTGTATAAACAGAAATCAAGAGGACCTTTTGTGCCTATCTAAAATTAATCCTAAGAAGTTTTGGAGGAAAATTCTAATTTGTAAAATTGAAGAAAACAATATGAGGGATTGAAATTCCTAGCTTAAAAATATTTATGAATCCCCTAACTCCATGGACACCATTCCAAACGTTCCTACATAGGATGTTGTTTTTTTTTGGAAGACATAAAGTTCGAGGTTAAGAGGCTTGCATAGGGAAAAGATAAAGACATAGAAGGCTGCCAAGACGAAATCTTAAAAATTGGAGGGCTTATCCCCATGCCTCACATACATCATTTGTTCAATTTAGTAGTGAGGTAGGG